>DWQW01006003.1:0-16952 GCA_018249695.1 Heliconius erato demophoon
GGATGTCCAGAATATGAAAATAAACATCTGCCCAAATTTCACGTTTCTACCATCAGCGGTTACGGCTCTGCGTGCGTCTTACCTCAGTCAGTCAGCACAAGTCCTTTTATATATATAGATAATAAAACAATAAAACTCACTTATGCACTCTTCTATTTTATTACTTCACCAGTATATACGTCTAGCCTCGATGCCGTATCCGGAATTCCTCTTTATATTGACAATATCTGTCGCTTTTAAAACATTATTGATTTATTAACTACCCTCTTTTTAGAGGCCAGTCGTGGCGCAGCGGCACGAGGTGTGACTGCTAAACCATCTGGTTGTGGGTTCGATCTCCACTCGAGGAGATGAAATTATTTACCTAAATTTATATTTCCATTTCTTCGCTCTGGTGTCGAGGTTAAGCGCGGCGTTGAGTTCTGCCACTCAACACGCAATGCCTTCAGAATTCGGCAGAAAGTGGGGAACCGAGTGTCTTAACACTAGGTTCCCTCTGCCTACCCTGCTGTGTGCGGGATACAGCGTGAAGCTCATTTATTTTTTTATTTTTTCTCATTTTTATAAAACCTAACATTATAATAATAAAATAAAGTGATTACTTCAAGAATAACCATCGCATTATTTTAAAGTTAATTTTTAATTACCAAAAATTACTTGACTATGACTAAAAGAGATTCATACAGATTTTTATTTCTATATAAGTATCTTATCAATTGCTATATTGAAAAATAATTTAATCAGCTTCACGCTGTATCCCACACACAGCAGGGTACGCAGAGGGAACCTAACGTTCTGTTCCTCACTTTCCGCCGCATTCTGGAGCCATAGCGAGTGGCGGAACTCAACGCCGCGCTTTGCATCGACACTATAGCGAAGAAATGAAAATATAAATTTAAATAAATATTTCATCTCCTCGAGTGGGGATCAAACCCACAACCAGTCGATTGTACAGTTACACTTTGCACCCCTGCACCACGACTGACCTCAAAAATAATTTAAAAATATATTATTTTAAAATAAACTTTATACATTTAATAACATTTTTGACCGATACTCAAATTGGTCACTTTATAGATAAGCCTCAGATATTCGTGCCAAATACCAGATCGATTCGTCTAGTGGTTTGAGCTGGGCTTTGATAGATCAGTCAATCACCTTTCCCTCTTATATTTAGTCTAGTGACGCACATTAGCTTCGTACGAACAGTAATTTTGTTAGCTTTACGCATTCTCCGTTTTTTAGTGGGCAAGCGGAGAGAATCTAATGTGAAGACACTCCGTTCCATTTTTCTGTCTGTTAATGACGAAACTAAGTGTTATTTTATCAGATTGCAGAAGTCAAAACAATTTAACAATTTTATATTGTTAAAAGCTATAGCCGGAACAACTTTTATAATATTCATATTATTCAAAAATATTCAAAATAACTGTTATTGTCACAATAATAATTGTAAATTTAATTCAGTTAATCATTATGGGTTGCGCAAGCGCAATTAGGTAATATTTAGAAAAAACTACAGTTCGTAAGTGTGGAATAACACTTTAAGAAAATGTTAAAAATATATTCTATAATTTCTTCAAAAACTCTTTGTCCAAAGGAAGGTTTTTTTTTTGTATCTCTTAAGTCTATTATCACCTTACTTTTATTTTTTCCGCCTCCTTCTTTACCTTTTATGGGTAACTTTCTGAAAAGATGAAATTTTGAGCTTATAACTTTGAGACCATTTTGACCATTTAGGAAAATAAGCTGGTAGTTGATATCTTTTATATTTTTACAGGCTATTTGTACGATATTATGTTAAACAAATATATATACGCTTAAACAATAAAAGTAGGTGACACAAAAAAAATCTACAATAAGTAAACAACCTGAATTCCCACGACTTTTTAGTTCAAATTCTTATTTAATCAACACATGTCGAGCAAAATTTGAAGTAACGAGAACATTACAACATGAAATACATACAAACAAAAATCTGTATGAGTGTGGATGAATCATGAAGTTTGGAAATGTTGTCTAATAACACAAATTAACTGTTTAGTTAGTATCAACGTCCATCGAAACTATAATAGATACTAAAAAAGGGCCTATAAAACGTGAAATATTATCAAATTTTATTTCGATACTACAATACTTTGATTGAGGCCAATCGTGGTCCACATGTGGGCACAAAAAGTGACTGTAAATGCGATTGGTTGTGGGTTCGAACCCCACTCGAGGAAATTGAATATTTAGTTAAATTTATATTCTCATTTCATCGCTCTGGTGTCGTGTTGAATACAGTCAGGAGTCCGGAAAATGGGGAATGCCCAATAAGTGCCTTAACACTAGGTTCCCTCTATCTACCCTACTGTGTGTTGTTTTGATTTGATTTACAATACATGGGTAACATAAATATCTATATATATATATTAAAATAGTTGTCCATCAATCAAAAGTTTACGTAAATCATGGGCGATTGCAGAACTTTTGCAAAGCATAGTGTAAAGTAGAACGGTGAATATTTGCATAAAGTAGCGTTTGACTCGTTTTATACTTAAATCTAATATAATAGTTATTGTATCATAATGGAGACGCCACTGAACGGTTTTTATCGAATAACCGTTTAAAATTAATGATTAATGCGTTTTTTTTATTGCAGTGGTCGTTTCTATTAAATATAACATTTATATGTATAATGTAAGATGTTGTATAAGAAAGAAAACAGTGTTGTTAGGTTGCCGAAAAAATAATGTCGTGGTTTGACAGATCACGTGACAAGATGGCGTCGTATTTTAAACTTTTTTAAGCTAACCGCTGTGGGAAAATAGTGTTAAGATACTCCGTTTCCCATTTTCTGCCGAATTTTGTGGGCATTGCACGTTAAGTGACGGAAGTCAACGGCGTGCTTAGCCACGACATCAGAGCGAAGAAATGAAATTATTAAATATTTTATTTCCTTGAGTGGTAATCGAACCCACAATCTGTCGCGTTTACAGTCGCATACTTGTATCAACGCCACGACTGGCCTCAATTTATTAAATTAGATTTAATAATTTTATTATATTTGTAATATGTATTTTATTTAAATTCAAATTTATTGATAGATAAAACCATTTAATAAGATAAAAATAGCGTAAAATTTGTTTTTTTTTTCATTGAAACCTCACTTTTTTGCTGATATTTTACAAATAAAACATTCAAATTTAGTCATCAAACTCTAATACAAAATACTAAAAGTAATATAAGCGAGACGCGTATAATTCATATTTGTTATGCACGCAACCATTACATGAACAACCTTGATTATTTTAAAAATACTGTGAAACCATCTCCACTCGACCTTCGTACTGTATGTAGAAAAGGTCACTATTCTATCGTATTTAGTTGAAACAATGCTTTATACAATTTTGGTGGATATTAGTTATCTTTACTAAAATAGTAGTTTTAAGTGATTTATTTTGAATATAAAGAATTAAAAAATAAAATAAATCAGCTTCACGCTGTATGCCGCACACAGCAGGGTAGGCAGAGGGAACTTAGTGTTAAGTCACTCCGCTCTCTACTTTTTGAACAATTTTGGAGGCATTGGAGGCGTGTCGAGTGGCAGAACTCAAAGCCGCACTTTACCTCAACACCAGAGCTAAGAAATGGAAATATACATTTAAGTAAATATTTCATCTCCTCGAGTGGGGATCGAACCCACAACCAGTCGGTTTTAAAGTCACACTTTAAAGTGACGCTTTATGCCCCTGCGCCACCGCCGGCCTCCTAAATATTATAAATTATTTATATCTCTATAAAGAGAAATGAATAATTTATAATATTTATGGTAATTTTTTTATTTCTCGATCAATGATTTTGTAAACCCAACACGTCTTTTTAATGAGATGAGAGAGAACATAGTATTTTAGCTTCACGCTGTATCCCGCACAGAGCATAGAAGGCAGAGGAAACGTAGTGTTAAGATTCCGTTCTCCACTTACCGCTGAATTTTCCGAGCCATTGTATAGTGAGTAGCAGAGCTCAACCTTATTGCCAGAGCGAAGAAATGAAAATATTATATATTCTGATACTTTTATACTCGTAACTAAATTTAAAACGGTGTTGTCGTGATTGTTCCAACACTGCGGCTTCTTGATTGCTTATTTTTTATGATTCTTACAATTTATTTATATTCTACGAACTAAAATTTAACGATGTACGCTCTTAAGCGGTTAATAAAACTGAGGTGGCTATGAACAGGCAGTTGTTATATTCACAAAACATGGATATATGTGATTATTTGGTCCTTATACATTTTTCAGTTATGGAAATTGTTTCATGGGGCAGGTTAAAAAAAAAGTTTTTCATAAAAAAGTCAATTTTTATGAAAAACTATACCAATCCCATATGAGATAGGACTTCTGGAGCAATCGTATGGTCACTTACCTGAAATAAGATTCGCCTTTTCTTATTCCTGACTAGTAGTAGTCGGCGACTCCGTTTGTGTGAAACAATATGTGAAACCTTGTTTTTCTGTTTGGAATTTCGGGGATCTTTTCTTAGTGCTCCTATAAATCAAGGAAACGACATGCTAAATATCAGCGTTCTACGTCGCTCATTTTCTGTTATGCTTATGATCTTCATTTGGAAAACATCGGATAAATATGCTTTAATTTAAACAAAATAAATGTGTGACACATTGTACCTGTTTAACTTTAATAATCATAACGGTTTCACCCAATAAGATATTATATTAGATACCTTTTAGATATAAAAAAATTCTACATAATAAGAAAACGTATAAAAACTGGAACGTAGCGGAATTTGAACCCGCGCCTCATCGACGATTTCCAAAGTTTCTTTTTTTGTGTGTGTGGAACAACACTTTAAAAAATGTTAAAAAAATACAAAAAATATCTGTTATTATGTAACTACGAACGTTTGGAGAATAAATAACAAAAATTATGAAATTTCAATTTAATTTATTGAGAACCAACATAATATTATTTAAACACGCAATTCACGTCAAAAATCATTTAAAATTTAATTTACCAAATTTATAGATTAACATTTATCATTTAGCGCGCCCACGTGTTTCCGCTATACAATGCTACTCTCGAGTCTTGACTCATGTAATATAGAGGTTATTTAGAATATTGAAATGGTTATATCTTAATCAAGTATATTGTTAGTTAGTACTAGTAAAATTACTGTTTGAGATATTAAGCTGTTGTTAACTCTGCGATACTAGCTGGAAGGTAGTTGGAGGGATCTGGGAGTCACTTCGTTTCTATTAAGACACTTTCGTATTTTACTTTCTGATGAATTATCGAGACATTGTGTGTCGAATGGCGGAATTTAACGCTGCGCACCGTTTGGGGAATTATGATATACAATAATAAGCTTATAGTTAAATATTGGATAAAACTGGTTAGTGTTTGTTAAACATTACATCCTACTTTAATAAACTAAAAAAAACCACTCATATATTTTTTTTATACATATGTTTTAATAGATTAAAAAAATACACAAAAAATGTTATTTTTACATACTAAGCAAAATGGTAAAAAAAAAAATAACTGAGAAATATGTGACTGAGGTTTTCCATTTTATTAAAAGCTTTTCTGTACAACCGATGCCTTATAACATTTTCGGTATTCTCACAAAGTAAATCACAGGCAAATGTTAGTTCTCCTCAAAAGGAGTCGTCGTTTTATCATAATAATGGATTTACACATTGTAATAAGATAACAAGTTTGATTTCAGAATAGTGAGTGTATTTAGGTACAGTAGTCAATTTAATATTATGTTGCTTTTCGGTATGGGATTTTTTTTAATAAATTTGTATTGGTGATGATTTAGACCAGGGTTCCCAAGCCTTTCTTCATCAAGGACCACTTTTATTTCATACTTGGTAGCAGGGACCCCTATGCATTTAGGTACACTAAAAATTAACTGTGATAATCAAACAGAAACTTTGCCTCACCATCCCCAGTCATAAAATTAAAATCGTTCGCGGACCATATTTAGGCTTTTGCGGACCACTGGTGGTCCGCGGACCACTGGTTGGGAACCAGTGATTTAGATCAACACGCAAATGATAAATATTTTTTTATTGAAACTTGAATCCATTATATTAGGAATTTATATTTTATTTAAATATAAATTATACTTTTTGAAATTATATTAATATACTACTCATATTATAAATATGAAAACTAGTGAAAATAGATGTTTGTTTGACGCAAAAATTACTGGATTGATTCAGATGAAACTTTTCGTAATATAGCTTAGACATTAGCTTAACACATAGGATCATCAGAAAACATCAGAATAACAATTTATGTAAATATTTTGTGTTTGTAAATATAACATGAACTTTAAGCAGACAAAGCCGTTTTTGCTTGTGGTCGCTAGTATATAAATAAAGTTAACGTTACTTTTGGAAAATCAACTGTACCCCGCACACAGAAGGGTAGGTAGAGGGAATCCAATGTTAAGACACTCCGTTCCCCACTTTACGCCGATTTCTGAGAGCATTGCGTGTTGAGTAGCGGAGCTCAACGCCGACCTTTGCTTCGACACCAGAGCGAAGAAATACAAAAATAAATTTTAAATAAATATTTCATTTCCTCGATCGGATCGGTTTACAGTCACACCTTGTGCCCTTGCGCCACGCCTGAATTGTATTTTACAAAATATTTGTGATAAATGGTAACTTACTGGCCAATATTTTTTAGTGTATTTTGAATCGTAAACAAATCAATTTTAGTTCCTGAATGCCATAAAGCTTTCAAATAATGCATTAATGAACGCTGTGTTATTAAGGTCGTCTATCTCCACCTCAAGGGCCGGCGTCTGTAGGTCCTCTGGTTATGCTTGGGGTCGTGGACGGCGGTGACCAAATACCATCAGGTGACCCGTACACTCGTTTGCCATAGAAAAAAATCACAGCCAAGGCTCTATGTTATCTTATTATCTATATACATGCCACTAAATCTGGTATTATCAAGCTGCCAACATTAGTAGATATATGACATATTTTTGTGATAATTTTAATCTGCGACATTCAAATCAAATCGATACTACTATAGTAAATACTACCAAACGGGAAACGGAAGTGCACTTATCGTAACCGACTACCTTAACACTAGGTTTCCGGCTCCCCTCTGCCTAACCTGCTAGCTAGATACTATTTATATTATAAAACATTTACTCCTCTGATAAACGTTGCTTTTTAGATTGAATCTATGACAATCGAATTCAAAGCGTAGGTGCGTTGACACGGGCGAGTCAAGTGGCGCAGTTACAACACTTGCCTCTAGTACCCACACTGGCTGACTAAGCGGATTGTGCAAACCATCGTCGGTGAGAACGAGACTTATTACTTTAATTATGAGTGGGTGTGTATTGTGCTTTATTATATCAGAGATCGATTCGATAAAAGCTGTGTCGTTGCGGCGTTGGAATCGATTTTGAAATCGTTTTATAGTTGTTATCAGCTATAAAGTTCAGTTTAATGTTGAGTTGTTTTCAAGAAGCTAGCTGTGAAATAGATTTTTGTTTTAGTGTTTTTCTTTGATGAGTGTTTATGTTTTTGTATGTTTTTACGTAGTGTTTTGTTATTTTTTGCGTTCACAATTTTGTTTGTTGATTGATTTTTTATATCAATATTACTTTTTAAGGCGACGTTATTAGCGGCATTGAGGTCTGCCACTTAACACGCAATGCCTCCAGAATTCGACAGAAAGTGGGGAACAATGGAGTGTCTTAATACTAGGTTCCCTCTGCCTACCCTGCTGTGTGCGGGATACAGCATGAAGCTGATTTTTTTTTTGTATTTATTAACAATAATTTAGTGCTTACAAATATATTTATTTATTTTTGGTGATACTTATAACTAAAAATAAACATTTTCGTTTTCTATTCTTTTCTTTTTTTCTGTTTATATATATTTTTTAGAGATTATAGAAAGCATTTTAATTATTCGACTATTTTTATTTATTTAATTAAAAAATCCTACCTACTATCATTATTGATTACTTTAAAAAAAAGTTCATAAAAAAACAATAAAATTCCAACAACTTGGAAATAAAAAACTCTACAGGCAAATCAAAAGTTGACACATCTACATACATACATTAAACCAATTACAACACACCACGACACGAAATCAAATATACGTTAGCAATTTAATCATATCTCACGACTATTTGTCGTTGAAAACAATGATATAATTGTTACCCACAACGCAAGTGACCGAGGGGCATAATCACGGGTAATTCACCCAATCAACGCGACGGCCAGCCTCGGGACATTAGCGGTGCGAGTAAACAAGCGTGTGCACTTGTTCTAGTAATTGCTACGTGCTAAATGGACTTGTAATGTTGTAATGATTTAACAAAAATCGTTTAAGACATTAACTTTGTTTTTATGTTCACGCTGTATCCCGCACATAGCGGGTTAGGAGGGGGAACCGACGAATTCTGGAGGAGGAAACTCAAATATTTCATTTACTCGAATGGGAATTGAACTTACAACCTGTCGCGTTCACAGTCAATTATTGTGCTCTTGCGAACGATTGGCCTCTGATAATAAATATATACTTATGATAACAGCTCTTTTTGTGAGAGGTGTACCAATTATATTGTTAAAACTGTCTTCTTTTTAATTTTAATAGCACTTTAAAAAAATAAAAGCATCTTCACGGTTTTTCCCGCATAACAAGATTACTGAGCAGGATTCCTCGGCATTACTGAGTTCCGTCACTCTATACACAATGTCTTCTTCTAAGGGTTCCCTTAGTCTACTCTAACACTTTGCGTCTTGCAGCATCGTGGAAAAGTTGGGGTATATCATTTTTTTACTGAGCGTGAGTCGCTCTCGCTCACCGAGGGTACCGTACAAAAATTGGAGGTCTCAATCTTTTTTTGAAATTCAAGCTTAGTTTAGCCAAAAGTCCTTCATCTGATACAACACTTAAACTAGCGGCTTTTGCCTCCCTTGTATGGCTATTATTTTTTAGAATTTAACCACAAATGTATAGTTTTCTGAGAGTTTTAGCTTGTTTAGTTACTACCTGTAGATGCTAGCTGCCAAATTTCATAAATATAGATCAACCGGAAATACTCTATTATGTTGATTCCCTTTATAGTATCGAAATACGCATATTTTGCCAAATAAACATCCTTTTTTTTAAGTAAATGTAGAAATACGACTTTTTCAGAAAGGCCGTAGATCTGAGTTTTTTTTAATTTCTCTCCAACAAAGTGATCTTATAAGGATTCCTTTATTCCTTAAAAGGAATACGGAACCCAAGGAATTGCTCAAAAGGTCCTATGGCGATGATAAATAATCAAACACAAGACTTATCAAACCTTGAACTATTAAAAGTGTTCAACAACAAGCGGTCACGCTATTACTAACTAATGTGAACACAGCATGATATTTATTGTCCAAATGTTTATACTTATTAGATGGTAATTTGATAATCTTTAATTCCAGCTGATTTTGAACAATAGAATGACCGACTCTAATTTGTTGCCATTTAAAATGAGTTAAGAGTATAGAGTTAGATCTACATACAAATAATTAAATATTAGTACCAATATTGAGGCGGTCGTGGTAGTGGAATGGAACACCGTCTGCCTGTAAAAGCGATGGCTACGGGTTTGATTCCCACTTGTATATATATACAATGATTATATTTTAACTATTATAGCTCTCGTAGACAAAACTGACAGATGCCGTTGACACTAGGTTCCCTCTGCTCTTCTTGCTATTTTTCTTATACTAGCCTACACTGTCCCATTGTTGCAAAAGTCTTTCTCCTTTTCTTCCATTCTTGTCTATTTTGTACTATTGTACACCAGTCAGGCCTGTAACGGTCCAGTTCGTTTCGCCATCCCGGTTTCGGTCTAACATTTTGCTATGTGGGAAAAAATGTATGATTATTGTAATACGTTATATTTTTTATTGGTATTTAATATATTTTATCTTCACATATCCTTATATATTTTTCAAATACCACGAAATAGATAGAACTAAATGATGCATTAATGTAGTATTGACATGTAGTATGAGAATATGAATTTCTACAATTTAGTACCTATAGCGCTAACGGTTTAACGCCGTATTTCGTTTAGGTAACGACGCTGTCTTCATAGTTACATAATGTTAGACTAATATACATATGTACATACATACATTCATATATTTTGTAAAGATCATCAATCACAAAAGATTATTACAAATTTTAATTTTAGCTGAGGCCAGTCGTGGCGCAGGAGCACAAAGTGTGACTGCAAATTCGACTGGTTGTGGGTTCGATCCCCACTCGAGGAAATGAAATATTTATTTATATTAATTTATATTTTCATTTCTTCGCTCTAGTGTCGAGGCACCACCAGGTATGACTATGGAACATAAATATTTTTTTATTCGAATCAGTAGTTTCCAAAATTAATTCGCGTTGAACCAAACAAAATTATCAGCTTTATATTAATAAGTATAGAGATGACAACATTTTTAAAACGACAAACAACTATTCCTCATTACTTCACCTTAAAACCATTAAACTTATTACTCAACCCAAGCTAAAAGCAGAAGCATATTTAAAGCCATGTAACGCGTACAATTCTGTCAAAACGTTATCAAAACGGGGTCAGGCTGCCAAATTAAGTTGCGTATACCCAAAGTGATGAGTCTCCATTTAATCAAAGTCGATTTTAGAAAGCCAAACTCTTAACGCAATTTAGTAGTATATAACTAGCACTTTCGTATAATTTAATTTCAATGTTTATATTATATATTAATTTATACGCGGACATTTATATATACGTTACTAAATCATTTTTTTACGTAACTAACAGATTTTATTATATTATGAATAAGTAATAAAATCAGCTTCACGCTGTATCCCGCACACGGCAGGATAGGCTGAGTAATCCCTGTGTTAAGACACTCCGTTGGCCACTTTCCGCCGAGTTCTGGAGGCATTGTGTGTTGAGAGGCGGTGCGCAACGCCGCGCTTTGCCTCGACTTTTAATTTATACGTGGACATTTATATATACGTTACTAAATCATTTTAGTTACCTAACTGACGGATTTTATTAAATTATTCATGAATATTGCGTTTTATTGTATCGATTTGCATATATTAGATGAATTCGCAGCTTATGTTGTTTGTCGCTGTGACACTGTCGTTTTCTGATGTAATATAAGTATTATTTATGATTTGCGACTAACTCGTGTATCGGGTTCCTTGTAAGTATGTTAATACTCTATCCATTTTTAATTATTTTGATAGTATGTGTTGGATATCATTTATATTTCGATAAAGTATTGAACTAGCAATTATTAGCTTTCTCAAAGGAAAAAAAGGTAAGTTATTTTTTGTTCGTCTGTTTGTTTATCCACTATTTATATTGAGATCTTTGGCCATTTATCTTGAGATTCGCTTGGGGCTGAAAATATAAAGCTTCTAAGTCACGTAAAGCTTCTAAAGCAATTAAAAGATACAAGCATTTTTGTGTCGTGTTTGCTGCATTTTGTATGGAAAGTGAATTTCAAATCTATAGGATACTTTTCATGGACTACAGTTATGATGACATAATGTGAAAAGTGTAAAGTAAAAGCTATATTATAAACTTATAATAGTAACATTTGAAACGAAATGACTGTACGTAGATATGCAAGAATACCCACTATCCGCTCTCGCAAACTTAAATTTAATAATTTTTATAAGTTCTACTTTCTGTTGGCCTCCAATCCTGAAAATACGGAATCCTCGATCGGTGAGACCGACTCGCACTTGACCGGTTTTTAATTCTAGATACATCTATTCAAATCCCACTATGAGTACATAAAAATTCTATTATGTCAAAAATAATAACAACCTAGACTTGAAAATATAACGTTAAAGCCCAAGATTCGTTAAAGACAATATTATTATATTCCGGCTTGACATTTGTCCAACGTTGTTTATTTTATCAGATTTTCTATCAGAAACCTTATCTTTAGTTTATAATAGGCTTATATGATATTTTAGCTTACACTATTATTTGAGGCCAGTCGTTTCGCAGTTTCACAAAGTGTGACTGTAAAACCGACTGGTTGTGGGTTCGATCCCCACTTGAGGAGATGAAATATTTATTTAAATTTATATTTCCATTTCTTCGCTCTGGTGTCGAGGCAAAGCGCGGCGTTGAGTTCTGCCACTCAATACGTAATGCCTCCAGAATCCGGCAGAAAGTGGGGAACAGAATGTCTTAACACTAGGTTCCCTCTGCCTACCCTGCTGTATGCGGGCTACAGCGTGAAGCTGACAAAAAAACTATTGTTTATTTTTTGAATTTAATAATAAAAACAATTATTGAGGCCGTCGTCGTCGCGCAGAAGCACAAGGTGTGACAGCAACACGACGGTTGTGGGTTCGACCTCCGCTTGAGGAAATAAATTGTTATTTATTAATAGTTTCGTTTCTTCGCTGTGGCATCAAGGCAAAAGTCCGGCGTTGAGTTCCGCCACTCAACACGCAATACCTCGCAAAATTTAGTGGAAAGTGGGGAACGGATTGTCTTAATACTAGGTTCCCTCTGCCTAACCTGCTATAATTGGGATATATAGTGAAGCTAAAAATAGACTTAGAACTTTCTTATGAATCTATTAGGTTAGTAGGTTTTCGTTTAAATTCGAGACAATGAATGTAGAGTGCGTAACTCAACGACACAAATTACTTTTATAATGTATCTCTATGTATTCTAATTTTGGCAAAAAATATATTAAAAAAACTAAAATCTATTAAGAAATTATAAATCAATAAAAATTCTATAATAAAAATTCTAATTAATAACGAATGCAGTGCCGGAACCGAATCTCTTGATATTAAATGATAGATTTTTTAAATGTCAAGTCTATCTCATTATCTTTGTCACAGATAGTCAAGAAATAATCAAATTTGAATAGGTCAGACGTAGATTAATGCAGCTTTACCTACAACAAGATTAATCTTAAAATTTAATATAAATCGTAAAGCTAAGATGGCAATCTCTTCAGTTATAACTTATTTAATACGATATGTAATGTTAAAAGTACGCTTAAATACCTATGCATATATTTTTTAGAATATACACATTTTATGGATTTTGTTTGCGAATAGAAAAAAAAATTTTAATCAAGAATAACAAATAATTCAACTTTCAAGAAATACCTATAAGTAAAAAACACTGAAAGGGAGTGATTTCCGTCCTCACTCACTTTAAATTTCTTATGAAAAATAAAAGAAAAACTACAAAATCATTAATTCTCAAATAGTCATTTGATCCATCGAACGTGTGTGAAATAATGAATTTATTTTTACATACATAAGTACTCCGTCCCACTATAAACAAAAAATTTCCAATTTTTTTCAGCATCAAATATTATGAACAAGAAGAAGAGTTGCAGTGCCAGTCGTGGCGTAGCGGCACGAGGTGTGACTGTTAAACCGACAGGTTGTGGATTCAATCCCCACTCGAGGAGATGAAATAGTTACTTAAATTTAGTTGAGCGCGGCGTTGAGTTCTGCCACTCAACACGCAATACCTCCAGAATTCGGCAGAAAGTGGGAAAAGGAGTGTCTTGACACTAGGTTCCCTCTACCTACCCTGCTGTATGCAGGATACAGCGTGAAGCTGATCATGAAGAGTTGCAAGATTCAACGACGTGCTTTGTCTTTTCATTTTCCCGAGTGGTGGTCAATTTTCAAAACCATAGCTTTTATTGTACTACTACACCACGTACCACATTTCATTGTCATACGATAAAATTAAAAAAATCAGCTCCACGCTGTATTCCGTATAGGGTAGGTAAAGGGAGCCTAGTGTAAAGACACTCCGTTCCCTACATTACTATAAAATTAACAAATAAAAACGGAAAACAGAGTGTTCACAAAAAAGATAACTAAAACAATTGACCTATCGTTATATTGCGAAAACAGGTAAACCAATGATTTATACTTACCCTTTAAGCTTCGCGTGCTTAATAGAGATCTATGTCAAATAGGATTTAATATAATAAATAGTGATAAAATTTTAGTACTATCGCCCACGTCCATATTAACGGCCATTTGGAAGTAATGCTAGTATAGCGGTTCGTTTTAGTGACTAAGAAACGATTTTGAAATGATCTTCCTACATCAGATATCGGGAGTTGCTTGATTCGAGACGAATGGGTCGAGCTGTGAAAAATTATAAGTGAAATATAATTATATTGAACTATATTATTAAACTATATATTTAAGGCCGGTCGTGGCGCAGAGGCACACAGTGTGACTGTAAAATCGACTGGTTGTAGTTGTAAAATATTTATTTACATTTATATTTTCATTTCTTCACTCTGGTGTCGAGGCAAAGCGCAGCGTTGAGTTCCGCCACTCAGCACGCAATGCCTTCAGAATTCGGCGGAAAGTGGGGAACGGAGTATCTTAACACTAGGTTCCCTCTGCCTACCCTGCTGTGTGTGGGATACAGCGTGAAGCTGATTTAATTTTTTTAAATTTATATATTATAATTACATGTTTTTTTTGTGGGGAGAAAGAAACCGAATTATTCTAGTGAGATGTCTTAAAACTAGATTACCAGGCTTCTTCTTCCTACCCTGCTTTGTTCGGGATACAGCGTGAGGTTTTTAAGCTGCAACAACTCCAGCACTCAACACGCCATTCTTCTTCTTGAATTTAAGCACACAATAAAAAACGGAGTGTCTTCACACTCTGTCACAAGTCTATCATCCAGAGACTACAACAATTAGCTATTATATTACAACACAAAATTAATTATATTATTATACGCTTTGATAGCGCAGTCGTGTCTAAGGTCTAAACTCTATTGACGCTTATAGACAGACATATGGCAATGACATTTTCATTAATTAATTATATTGATCGTGAATTGCATGGGAACTTATAGAAACTAATATTCGCTTTCTATAGAAATATATTTGGATATAATATATATTAATAATGTAACTAGCCTTTCGGTAATTTGATTTGGTTAGTATTGTTTGGAAATATTATAATTTATCGTGTTTTGATATATTATGATAAATGATTATAAGATTTTATTCGATAATAAGGAAATAATGATACAGAAATATAGTCGCAAAGGCGACTTAAAACTAAAATTCTTCTTTATAAAAAATAATACAACAAATTTAGATGTACTTGTGAATCTTGGATAAAATATTTAAGTTTTAAATATGCAGCTTTGACAATAATATTATATGAGGAACAAAACGCTCCTTTACTAGGATTTAATTGTGTGTTAAATAGAGGAAATCCACGTCGCACTTTATGTTACCATAACTTAAAAATAATTTATTACCCCGAGTGCTTATCGAACCCACTATCACCGCACTTATAGTCAGACGCTGTCAAACTGTGCCATGATAGCTTTAAAGAAGTACTTGTAAGCTATAAATGAAAACCACCTAAACCTATAAACTTCATTATTTTATATTTCTTTATTTATCATCTATTATTATATTTTTTACTTAAATTTATATTTCCATTTCTTCGCTTTGGTGTCGAGGCAAAGCGCGGCGTTGAGTTCTGCACCTCGACACGCCATGCCTCCAAAATGCGGGAGAAAGGGGGGAACGGAGTGTCTTTACACTAGGTTCCCTCTGCCTTCCCTGCTGTGTGCGGGATACAGTGTGAAGCTGATTTTTTTATTTATCTTCATTAAGTAAATGATTCATTCAAGTTCAAAATACTATATATCTACAGTTTAACTATCACCAGCATCGTGTCAAAATTATTAAAACTGAAAATTGCTGGGCCGCCATTACAAAATACGCGTGTAATAATGTTTATCTTAACTGGTACCGGTTTTTAGTGATGGCAATAACTTGTCGATATTTACGATAATGCTAATTCGTATCGATTTAATATTCATCGAGCTATAATTGTTTGTTCGTGGTGAAATTGATGTTTTTATGTCCTCAGTTAGGCATAAGATACACCTTTCATCGATGTATTTAGCGGTAAATAAATTATCTATATATTTATACGTGAAGCAAAAACTTTGGATCCATTTTTAAGAAAATTGCGCGGATGGAGGAGTATGAAATTTGGTATACTAATAGTTTATATGTTGATATAAACTATAAGTATACTAAACCGAATAGGAATGCTTATGAGGCCAGTCGTGGCGCAGGGGAACAAAGTGTGCCTGTAAATCGACTGGTTGTGGGTTCGATCCCCACTTGAAGAAATGAAATATTTACTTAAATTTATAGTTCTGCCACTGAACACGCAATGTCTCCAGAATTCGGCAGAAAGTTACTATACTAGATTCCCTCTGCCTACCCTGCTGCGTGTGTGTGTGATTAATAATGCTTATAAAGTAATAAATTCAATAAATAAAACAGTACACACAAACAAATATTTACACTTTTATGTTTATAAAGTGGAATACATGTTGCAATGGCATTTATTTTTAAGATTTTTTTTATATCTCTGAAGTATAAACAGGGATAGTCTGATGATAATCATTGGTTTCCGTCTTCCACTTATCGCCATTTTTCAAATAAATAACGTGTTAAGTGTAACATGCTCATTACATTTTTTTAAATATTTTTAATAACTTTATTGTACGTTTATTAATATCTCGTTGACCTTTCACGTCAAAAAACGATTTCCAAGCTTAATAAGCGTAACTATACAATTAATAATATCTTTAATATATATTTTTTCTTTTTCTATGTACTTATAATAATTTTTATTACATAAGCTAGTGAAAATTTATTCCGTTCTCCATTTTTTGTTTTTTTTTATTTGAATATCGATGTTTTTAATATGTGAGCGTAACTAGACAGCATATCCTAAGTTAGAATTGGCCAATGTGACAAATTAGTAAAGTGCCGCACCGTTGGGAGTGTCCGTGGGAATTACGAGTGACCTCTAATAGTGATTGCTTGTATTAATCATATTTCACTATTTCAAG
>DWQW01006004.1:0-16950 GCA_018249695.1 Heliconius erato demophoon
TCGTCGCTGACTGGATAGACCCCGAATCTATTCGCTTATTTGCCTCTAGAGGATATGAAACTGAGCAGCACAAAATGTTTATGAGATGGACAGTGTTTTTAAGTGACTTATATTTTTATATTACAGCGGTTTTGTGTATTTGTATAGACGCGGAACGGGTCCTAAATAAACAGAATAATTTAAACGTATTCAAACGCACAGACATATCAACTATCCTATTCCTTTTGTACCCTGGTCTGATTCTGATAGACCATGGTCATTTCCAGTACAACTGTGTGTCGTTAGGATTGTTTTTGTGGGCTTCCTTTTTTATTGTTGCCATACAAAATGATACTTTGGCGACAATATTCTTTGTTTTAGCTCTTAATTATAAGCAAATGGAACTGTATCATGCTTTACCATTTTTTATATTTTTGTTAAGAAAATGTTTCATGTGTGTACCAAATAAAGGAAGATATTCACATATAATTCATAGATTTAATAAGCTTGCGATAGCAGTAATAGCTACATTTATTATAATCTGGTATCCATTGCTTACTTCGTGGAAGGATGTAATGCAGGTGCTACACAGACTGTTCCCGGTAAAAAGAGGTGTATTTGAAGACAAAGTGTCAAATGTTTGGTGTTTTGCTAATGTATTTGTCAAACTAAAATATGTTTATAATAATGAAGAAATGATAAGCATGTGTTTTTTAACAACTATAATGACAGCTATGCCGTCTTGTATTGATTTATTCCTAAGAATTAACAAGAAGAAATTTATTTTGTCTTTGATTAATGTTTCTTTAGCATTTTTCTTGTTTTCATTTCAAGTGCATGAAAAGTCAATTCTTTTAGCAGCCATTCCAGTTGCAATGCAATTACCTGAAGATCCTTTTATGTGTTTTTGGTTTTTACTTGTCTCAACCTTCAGCATGTTACCACTTTTGTTAAAAGATGGTTTATTGATACCATTTTTAAGTACAAGTTTGATTTATGTAGCCTTTTACAGCTTGGCTCTAAGGCTATCCCAAGCTAATACAGGAGTACTGTCATTCTTAAATGCTAATACTGTGTATAAGGCGGTTAATCCAACTGCAGTACACAACTCTGTAGTACTAAAATTATTAACTACCAGTTTCTTTTTCTCGCTCCAAGGCATGTTTTGGCTGGGTCTAGGCACTCTATTAGTAGAACCTCCGCCTAGATATCCAGATATATTTCCGTTACTTATATCCATGTTTTCTTGTGTGCATTTTGTTTTCTTTTTATGTTATTTTACACATCAACAGCTAGTTTTACCCATGGTTTTGCCAATAAAGTTGAAACCTAAAAAGAATAATTAATCTAGTCGATACCATAATTAAATATGATATGGAATTCCAAATAAAATTTTATGATGTTTATGTTGTAATTATTTTATAATCTATTCCTTATAATTGTATCTTCACAAATGTAAAACAATATGTGTAAGTATGATATTTAAGTAATAGATAAATAAATATCTGTAATAGTTAATTAATATAATAAATATTCAGTAATAATTCAGTTAGATGGTTAAAAATTTTATTATATTGAGAAAATATAATTTCTTTTTTTACGCCATATCCCGCATACAGATAGAGACATGGTAGATAGAGAGAGACTGGAAACCTAATGTTAAGACACCCCACTTTCTGCCAAATTCTGGATGCACTTTGTATATATAGTGTAGAAATACAATAAAATAAAACATTTTCTTTAAATGGGAATATAACC
This sequence comes from Heliconius erato demophoon, assembly GCA_018249695.1. Classification (NCBI taxonomy): domain Eukaryota; kingdom Metazoa; phylum Arthropoda; class Insecta; order Lepidoptera; family Nymphalidae; genus Heliconius; species Heliconius erato. Next base: position 1,738 of record DWQW01006004.1, read on the forward strand.
CACAACCTATTGTGCTTACAATCGCATGTTTATGCCCCTGCGCCTAGAGACATAATATTTAGTTTTAATTAGTTCTACTTATTCTGACATTGTTGTGGTGTAGTGGAGCAGCATCTATGGTTATGATAATGTAAAGATGATGATTTTTTAATTTTATTTCCTCGCTCTGGTAAAAAAGAATGTTGTTGACTTTTGACACTGAACATGCATGAGAGAATATTGAAAATAGGTCCCCTCTATCTACCCCGCTATGATATTGTTATATACTTAAGAACATCTATAATAAAAAAAATATTCAATTTTCACAACTTTATATAAATACATTTAAATATGAAAAGTGAACACAATCAACTCTCTTGGACTATTAAAATAATCATTATTTTTTTATATTCACATATGTTTAATGCTAATAGAAGGTCTTACAAGTTTACTCAAGATCTCTCTGCGGTATTGTTCAAAAACAAATAAAATATTTAAAAGATGATTGAAATTTTAGTTTTTATATAACCATTTATATTGATTTAAAACAAATTAACATTGTTAAATTTAAATTTTATCATTCCATGAGAATAATATCACTTTTTTTTTATTTTAACAATAAAATGTGGTTATATTTTATAAGTAAATAAAATAACTATACTATAGCGCAGAATGTGACTACACGCGATGTTTGTCGATCCAATCGTCAATTCGTAAAATGATTGTATAAAATATTTTAATTATTTTATATGTATACCTGATGCCGTCGTGGCGTAGGGAAAAAAGCGTGTCTGTATACGTGAATTCCATTCCCAATCAGGGGAATGATATATAATGTTTTTATTTTTTCTCAAATCTAACAATGCAAAGCGCGGCGCTGAGTTCCGTTAGTTAACACGCAGTTCATTGGGCAGCGAAAATTAAAGAACGGAGTATCTTAAGACTAGGTCTCCTCTGCCTACTCCGTTTGCGAGGTAAAGCGTGAAGCTGAAGAAAAATGTTTTTTTTTTTAAATCATATATCTAGTATTATTTGAGGCCAGTCGTGCGCGGCGTAGTGGCACAGGGTGTGACTGTAAAACCGACTGGTTGTGGGTTCGATCCCCACTCGAGGAGATGAAATATTTACTTAAATTTATATTTCCATTTTTTCGCTCTGGTGTCGAGGCAAAGCGCGGCGTTGAGTTCTGCCACTCAACACGTAATGCCTCCAAAATTCGGCAGAAGGTGGGGAACGGAGTGTCTTAACACTAGGTTCCCTCTGCCTACCCTGCTGTGTGCGGGCTACAGCGTGAAGCTAATTTTTTTTTTAAATTTAGAAGTAGGTTCCGAAATTCAACAGTCAATAAAATGTCTAAATGATAATTATATATTCCCAATATAATTATCATTTAGTCACTAAGTCCTCCATACATACCTAGCGAAAGGAAAACAATACATGAAAATAAGTTATTTTCTATTATACTTTATAACATTTATATTATCATCATAAAAGGTATACAAAAACGATGGCTGAATAATCTTTACCTTCAGTGCTCATACTTCCATAGCAGTCGAAAGCTGCGCACGCGTCGAAAGATTAAATAAAAATAAATATTGTATTACTGAAAATCGATATTAAAATTCTAGGTTCAATACTTAACGTGTGAATATAATTTTTTGGTAAATTATAAAGGTGAAATATCATTTGTTTTATACAGTTTTATAGTTATAAATAGAAAAAAAAACAGTGGTTAATACAAGGTGAATAATTGTCTTACCGTTATTATAATATTATATTTAAAAATGAAAATGTGGTTTTTAATATTTATGCCAGGTAAATATCTGTCTTATCGATATTAAATTTTTTGCTTTCAAGTAAGTATTTGAATTTTGAAGTATTATCGTGAGTAAATCAATGATTTCTTTATTCTGCTTCTATGTAGATACATATATTGCACGTATTCTACTATTGGTAGATTCCAAACAAGTAAATCTTTTTCAATTTAATATACCGAGGCCACAGTGGCGCAGGGGGCGGTGACGTGAATAAAGCGATGGTTGTGGATTCGATTTCTATTATGGGCAGAGTACCCCAATCTGTCAAGAATAACGCGGCCATTTCTCGCAGTCAGGTTCGAAGATCATTCATATATACTTGGTTTTTTTCTTAAATTAAACAGTATATTACTACGATACTACGCTGCGATACTACGCTTAACATAGCTTGAATTAAATATTATACAACCTTAGTTGAAGGTATTTTTTTACTATTAGGTATTAATTACTAAAAGTAATTAATGTAACTGTTTAAATGTACTGTTAAAAAAATTACGTCGTGGTAGTTTAGCTATTATTGTATTTTTTTAAAAATAATTTACGTCTACGTCCTTAATTTTTTTTTTGCAATGTTCATCTTGTGAGATTTAAATGAAATAATATTGACCCCAGTGAGAGTCGAACTCGTAATCAGTTTATTTTTCACCTCTTTTCAGTTACCAGTTCTCAGGTCACACTCATAGCCATTTTATAAAATGTTAATACATCCAAATCTAACTCTTTTCTAAATTTGTATACATATAAAATATATATTATGTAGGTACCTAAACTTTGTCGTGACGCAAAGGCACGTGAGTGTTGTGTGTACTGTATACACGACTGTTTTTGATTCGATACCCACTTGGGGGAGCTAAAATATTAAATATTTTCATTCACTCGCATCTGGTAAAGAGGCTAAGTTCGGCATTGAGCTCCGCTCCTCATTATATCATCGGAAAATGGGGAACGGAAGTGGCCTAACGGGAACTTAAGGTGTCTTAACTGTGCCACTGTACCCTGTGCGGGATACATTGTGAAGCTAGAAAAATAAACCTAATTTTTTTTTAGGAGGTGGTAGATGAGAGCGACGGATGTGGTGGGAAGTTTTCTGCACTAATCGTCTCTGATAAGTTTCAAGGGAAGCCATTGCTCGCTAGACACAGGTTAGTTATTAATTAAGATAAAATATTATAGTATATTTGTACCAATAAAATACCTCTCGAATAATATTTTTTAGTATGCACACCACAAAATGCATGTTTTTTTACTTATAAATAGAACACGTGACTATCGTCTACTGAGTAAAGCTTAGAGTAGTTTACTGTTATATTATACTTATAGTAGACTTTAATATCTATGTGGCTTCAATGTCCTGACGTTGAAACCACACACAGAATAAATAATAATAATAAATATATGTTTTATATATATGTGGTGAGGCCAGTCGTGGCGCAGCGGCACTAGGTGTGACTGTAAAACCGACTAGTTGTGGGTTCGAACCCCACTCGATGAGATCAAATATTTACTTAGATTTATATTTCCATTTCTTCGCTCTGGTGTCGAAGTTAAGCGCGGCGTTGAGTTCTGCCACTCATCACACAATGTTCACAATTCGGCAGAAAGTGGAGAACGGAGTGTCTTAACACTAGGCCTACCCTGCTTTGTGCGGGATACAGCGTGAAGCTGATAATATGTTTTAAAAATAAACACAGTTATAAGTATTTTATTTATCGATCCATAAAAAACTAACAAAACCTTTATTTTAACAGGCTGGTAAATTCTGTACTTCAAGAAGAATTGAAGACCATCCATGCCTTCACACAGAAAACTTTGACTGTTGATCAATGGAACAAAAAATAATTTTCTAATTATATTCAATGGTCTAGTCTTTCCGTCTTTTATTGTTCTATCCTATAATATAATATTGTGTTGTCAGAATGTCGCTTTTCGATGTTAAAGTGTCTGCACCCGGAAAAGTGATTTTACATGGGGAACATTCGGTTATGTATGGGAAGTTTGCCATTGCTGCCAGCCTGGGCCTTAGGACGTCTATTGTTATTAAGGTAATTTCTATTGGAAATAAATATTCTATTGATTTTTTTTGTAAAAATATTATGAAAATTGTTATTCGTCTAGTAGTTTAGTTGGGAAAATTACGAGGAAAATGTAAAGAATTAGAAGGTTATTATGATTATAATCAGCTTCACGCTATATCCCGTACATAGTAGGGTAGGCAGAGGGAACCTAGTGTTAAGTCAAAGTCAAATAAGACACTGGGTTCCCCACTTTCTGCCGAATTCTGAAGGCATTGTGTGTTGAGTGGCGGAATTCAAAGCCGCGTTTTGCCTGGACACTAGAGCGAAACAATTATATAAATTTAAATAAATATTTCATTTCCTCGTGAGGGTTAGTGAGGGTCGAACCAAGAACCAGTCGCGTTTACAGTCTTTGTGCCCCTGCGCAACGACTGGTCTCTATGTTATTATGAATATGAAGAATATTTACTGAAATTGAACCTACAACAACGAAGCTGCTACTTGCCTTTACTTGCCTTATTATTACCTATATTGAGTTTATCCAAAATTACAGGAAATCGATTCGAATGACTTATTCATCCACTTAAAACTACGACCTGTTGGCCTAGAAGAAAAATTACCTCTAAATCTCATAAAAGAGAACTTACTAAAATTATCCAGTAGTACATGGGACCAACCTAAAGCGCTACAGCATGAAAAACATTTAGAAAAAGTCAATACATGCCTTCAAAAGACCATACCAAATTTTGATGAAATTCACAGCGCAAAAAAGAATTCTCTGCGTGGATTTCTTTATATTCTTTCTGGAATTTTCCATACAGATTTGTTGGATAAGAGTATAGAAGTGGCTATCAATTCGGAATTAACAGTAGGTGCTGGAACCGGAAGTTCCGCTTCGTTCGCTGTGTGTCTTTCTGCTGCTTTTATACAATACTTCAAGGTAAAGAAGGGAATAGAGAAGAAAGAATTTAGCTTGGAAGATAAAACATTGATTTCTGAATGGGCTTACAATTGTGAGAAGATCATGCATGGTGCTCCTTCAGGTCAGTTAACTTTATTATAATATAATAATAATCTAAAATTTTATTTAAAATGGAATTTGTCAATGTAAAATTATGTACGACTAACGGTTTTTCTTATATTGTATCGAAAAATATAAAACCCATCGACAAACTTTTTTGCTAACATCCGTTCATTAACTAAAAGTGAGTTGATGACCTTTAAATGGCTGTGTTAAATCGTGTTTTCTTGAACCATGACTACGAACCCCCAATTAAATCACCTTTCAAACAAAAAAAAAACAAATTAGAATTGGTTCATCCGTTTGGGAGCTATGATCCCAAAGACAGACACACAGATACACATATATACACAGACAGGTGTCGGGGTCCCTAAAACGGTAAAATGCTAGTACGTCTGAATGTCTATATATATGATATATTCACTGTTAATTTTGTTTCAACTTAGCATTGTATGTAAAAGTATAAATTTTCTGTTCTTATCAACGTAGTATCTGCATTTCCTTTTAGTAAATGTCTTTATAATTGTTTTTTTTTCCAGGTATAGACAATTCAACATGCACATTCGGGTCGCTAGTCGGTTTCACCAAAGGGGAAAAACCTATAATACCCGACTATAACCTTAATTTACGCATTTTGCTGGTAGATACTAAAGTTAGTAGACAAACTAAGATTTTGGCTGAGAAAGTAAAGGCTCTAAAAGATTGGAATACCAACGCAGTGAATAGTGTTATGGACGCTTTGGGTTATATAGCGAATAACGCAGCTGAGGTGGGTTTATTTAAAAGTTTTTTTTTGTAGCTTCACACTGTGTTCCACACATAGCAAGAAGTGGGAATCGAACCCACCACCTGTCGCGCTTACTACTCTTGTGCCCCTGCGCCACGATGCGCCGCTTAATACCCTGAGATGAAAATGTTGATAACTTTAGACCAAGTAATTGCCGTGTAAAAAAAAACTAAAAATATTAGAAAAAAAGTAAAGATTGTGTATCATTCTCTCTCATCTTTATTCTATCATATTGATCGTGGCGTCATACATAGCCTATACTATAGGCGTTCATCGCAGAAAGTGTTGATTTGAATTGAAAATATATTTTTGTATGGGAAATCCATCTCGTGAGTAAGATGTAGGTACAGGACTTATTTTTTAATTCGATCTAAAATTTTCTAAGCGTTTAAATAAATAATTATAAGAAAAGAATAGATTGTCACTGACAGGTTAAAGTTACTTACTATATAGCGAAATAAAATCATATAATAGTGTTTTAAAAATAATTATATAATACACTTTATTTATTATATTTATTGTGCTTATTGTTTGATTTTTTTTTTATATTATTAAACATTTATTCGTAATTCTTTCAGATTATGAAGAACCTCTCCGAAACTAATGAAGAAGACACTGATATACTTTATCAGCGTTTATCAGTAAGTTTTTTTTTAAAATATATAGGTAATATAATTAAAGCAAAAGCGGGAACCTGAACTCACAATCATCGCAAAAATTATTCTGAGTAGAAATTTTTATAGGCACTTATAAAACTTTTTTCAGCATCCTGCATGTAAAAGGTTAGGAAGGCAGAGGGAACCTAACGTTAAGAAACTTCGCCCTCCATTTCCGCCGAATTCTTGAGGCATTGCATGTTGAGTGGCGGAACTCAACGTCTCGCTTTCCCTCGACACCAGAGTGATAAAATGAAAACATTAAATATTTTTAAAGTGTTATTTCAAACTTAGGAAAGAAAAATATTTATTTAAAAAACGTATTGACGTTACATGCTTGCGCCCCTGAGCCACGACTGGCGTCAATGTTTTTCATTTATTATATACAAAATAGAGCAAATTTTCTGATTAGATCAGACAATTCGCAACTAATTAATTCTAAATTAATTATTTGATTTTACGAAATAATTAACTCTGGCTGTATTTTCTTTTTCAGGAACTATGGAACATGAATCATTGTTTATTAGCGTCACTGGGAGTGTCTCATCCCTCCTTAGAAAATATAAGGGCCTCTGCTTTGAAATACAACTTAGCATGTAAACTGACGGGGGCGGGGGGTGGCGGGTGAGTCAAACACTTACTTTCTAATATAGTAACTTAACTTATCTTCACGCTTTATCCCTAGCGGGGTAGTCAGAGAGAACGGAACGCCAAACACTACTGTCTGTACATACCTCTTTCGCCTCGTCCTCTGTCATCAACCTCTTCATACTCCCTCCGGAGGATTCTCGTGCTTTTTACGTGACCTTCCTCCAGTATCTTTGATACTGTGTTTTCGAAGGTCAATCTAGGTCTCCTCCTACCTAAATCTTTTTTGCCGTTCTTTTATCACTCATTCGAACGTCGTGCCTAAACCAGTTGAGCATGTTCTTCTTCATTTTCACCGTGACATCCTCGCTAGTACTTGCCATTCTGTGTATCTCTTTATTGCGGATTCGGTCAGCTAAGCTAACTCCGAAGAGATCGGGTCTCCCCACAGCAATTAATCTTTCTTTCATTCTTCTTCTGTAATACCCACGTTTCGCTGCCGTATAACAGAGTCGGTACCAACGGTGTTGACGTTTCATCAATGCAGCTAAGGCTCCGTTAACCCTGTTACCGGCAGCAAAACGCCTTTCCACATCCATCTCGTATCTCCTCTCTCTACTGAACATACTTCCCAAATATACCACTTCATTCACTTGTACTAATATGTTACCATTTACACTGATGACTTTCAAAAACCAGAACCTTTATCTTATTTACATTCAGACTTAGACCATTATTTTCACACCCTTCGTTCAGAATGGTGACTAATGCCTGCAACTCGCATTCTGATGATGCAATGAGCATTGCATCATCTACGTACAGCTGGCAATTATATTGGTTAAAATAAATAAATCATACAGGAGACACCTTTCACTTTCACTCCCATATCACTTTGTTTCACTCACATATAGTAACTTATAATAAGAAAAACCTATATTCGCTATGTAGTGGTAAGGTGTGGGTTCGATTCCTACTTGGGAAATTCAATTATTTAATGTTCTCATTTCCTTGCGATGCGTGGAGAACGAAACGTCTTACCACTAGCTTTCCTACTTTACTATATGCGGAATACAAAAAATGCTATAAAAAAATGCTTTTTTTATTGATAACTAATTAATTTTTGTTTATTTCTAGATACGCAATAATATTAATTCCACCAAAAACTGATGACAACATTATAAAGGATTTATCAAAAGAACTATTGGAGAAAGGTTTTTCTGTACGGAGCACTGAGTTGGGCGGGCCTGGGGTGACTTTGGATTAAAAAATGTAGAAAAACATCCAGATTATTGTAATTTTATGTAGACTGTTAAATGTTTTTATTTGGTTATGGGCCATATCTTCAAAAGTAATTTATACCAAAGTATTAAAGAAATACAATATAACCTACAACCTTTCTCAATAAATGTGACTAAGAGCAACGGCTATAGGGTCTATTTCGAGTCGGGGGAATGTAATATTAAATTTTTTCAATTTTTATTATTTCTACCTGGTAATGCACGCATGCGTTGACTTCCGCCACTCAAGTGTGGAAATAGGGCAACACCTACATCTCTGTCTACCCTCCAATGGGCGGGATACATTGTGAAAAAAAATGAATGAACTATTCAACAGAAAAATAGTTTTTTAATTCGAACCAATAGTTCCTGAGATAAGCGCATTCAACCAAATAAACACCTAACCTCCTCACATATATTTAATAAACGTTATAAATAAATTATTTACGCACAAAAATATATAATGACAATAGTACATTTAATTATAGTTATTGATTATTATTATTATTAAGATATAAACATTGTATCTCAGATATATTCACAAATTAAGTTATTGTAAGTGTCGGTATTTCTATATAATTTTACATTTTGATATTTAGAATAGCTCAAAATAGAGCTTAGCTTAGTTTAAGAATTTGAATACAATATTTAATTTATATAAAATTTGATGATAAATAAAATTTTAATCAACATTTTTGTTTTTTAATGATAATTAGACTATTAAGAAATGCCTGCTGATGCAGGACACGATGGTGATATTTAAAATATTTTGATTATCAATATCGGTCAGGTTAGTAGTCGGGTCTAGGTCAGTCGTGGCGCAGTATGACTGTAAAACCGACCAGTTGTGGGTTTGCTCCCTACTCGACGAGATGAAATATTTCTTTAAATTGATATTTCCTCATCTTCGCTCTGATGTTAGCAAAGCGTGGCGTTGAGTTCTGCCACTTATCACGCAATGCCTCCAGAACTCGGCAGAAAGTGGGGAACGGAGTGACTTAACGCTAGGTTTCCCCTGCCTACCCTACTGCGGATAAAAACTAGACTAAAGGCTAAAGATAGTATAAGATACTGATAATTAAAAATGGTTACTACAAAAACAAAATTAAATAGGTTGTTATAAATAATTTATTAGTTTAATAAAATAAATCTATTACAAAACAAAATACAGATAAAAGAAAAATTAATACTGTACACAGATAATAATCACAATCATATTATTTGGCTAGAAAATAATATTAAAATCATTAACTAACATTATGGTCCATACAAGAGTACTACCAGCATAAATAGCTAAAAATAAATTCTAGATTTCGAGATCTAAGACTCTAAGTTCTATTTTTAATGATGGAGTGCTACCAACTTACAAAAAAAATATTTGGACAGATTAATAATATTATGTTGATTTCAAATAAAATATAAATAAAGAAAAATTATAACAAGGAAACTTTAAGGAAATGGAATATTATTAAACTAATAAAATAGAAAGAAATTATGTTGTTATAATTTATAACTATGACAAATAAATAGTAAGCAAAAAAAATTGTTTAATAATATTCTTTATTTTAATAGGTTTTCGGAACGTTTGGAAAGTAATACATTTTATTATTTGCGCTATCTAGCTAAAAATTCCATTAAATTTCATAAAGTAAATTGTTTAATAGTCTGTTCGTAGGTGTTAAGTTAGAAATATGATAATACCAATGGCAGTGGGTTAGTTACAAAAGAAAATGTGATTAAAAAATTCAGTATTTACATAAAAATGTATGCATATTCTGTACCTTCGGAACCAAAATGATGTTATTTCTCTAACGTCTGACTTTATGTAATACTGACTATAAATTATATGTGTCCATGGCTCCAGTTAAACCATTTTGATTCTCGATACATAAGGAAGAAGGGAATTTGTGAAAAAAAAAACAAAGTCTTAACCGTAACAAACCTGTGACATTTCCTTATAATTAAAAGGCATTTCTATTTCTAACAACTACTTATAACTAGAAAACTGAACCTAATTCTAATCTAAATATGAAACATTTCCGCCATTCTCACTATGAGTGTTAAAAAGTTTTCTAATATAATTTATATAAGAGTATTGTATTATTGTACAATAATAATATGTAATAATACTTATATGGAATTAAATGTATGGAAAATCCATTTATTTATATCAATCTCACTTATGCGTTGCAAAGATGTCTAAAATTTCTCGAATATTTATTTTTATATTATTAAATTATATTTTACTAGTACTGATATATTCTGGATTTACAAAAAATATATATAAATTTAATAAAAAAAGATTTTCAACAAAACTTATTCTTGTTTAAGCCGCAAAATTTATTGTGCAGTTTTTTAAAAGAATAGTCGTCAATATAATAATTTGATATTTTCTAAAGTGCGATTTCTAAAACAGTGGTATTTTACTTTATACTACAACAAGCTGAAAACTTTTGAAATTTAGCACCAATATTAATGAAGAAAATATTTTCATTTAAGTGATGAGTTTTTAAGTGATACGATTGATTTTGGTTTACTATACATAAACCACTAAGGCCTCACACCTAAAGTCCGTTTCTTCTTCAGTCCTAATATTTTCCAAGCAAAACTTAAATGTTAAAAAGCTGCCATTTAAATTATTGATAAATATTTACTTTATGCATATCTTTATCTTAAATTTATCTTTTACTCATAAATAACACAGTTACTTCTTTTTTTTTTGTTTTTCTAATTAATAAAGCGTAATTGTTAATTTGAATCACTTGCCGCCACTATTTAACTATAGATAATACAAGCTCTCAACTTTTTTTAAAATAATATTCTAACAATACATCCGTTATACAAAAAACTGAACATAAGTCGCTGAGTTTAGTTAAATTAAAAATATTATTGAACGACTATTATTTAATTATAACCAAAGACTACTTTGGTATACAACCCACAAAAAATATCTGAAATTAAAAATAAATTAGAACAAATAAATAGTTGTCATTATAATAAAAATATATCTTTATCTGTAATCTATCACAGATGTTGTTAATACCATTCCCATCACATTTTTTGACCGTTTTAAATAATAATAATATTTGAAATAGCATATTTCTTAATACAATAAAGCCATATGTTAATACTACACAGTCATAATCATATAAAGCTTATAAAATTTCTTAATGAAAGTGTTATATGGAATTAATAAGTTAAAGTTGAACAAAATTATTTACGCTAATATTTCTTATATATATATATCAATTATCTATACATTATACTTTTATTTTATTCTGCTTTAAATTAAATATGTTTTAGTCGAAAGACATACCAGTCATCATACAAAAAAAAGTCGATACGAATATTTTATCTATAAACTGATTAAATTAAATGAGAAAATTACATATTAGTTAGCTGTCAATCAAAAATGTTTGTAAAATATTATTCCATCATAAGATCATTAAATATAATAACAATAATCCTAACACAAACAACAATAATTAATATAGTAAAATGGGGCCAATAGAAATATTTTTAACTTGTTTGTTTTTTTATTATACCTAATTTCGTGTAAATACGGGGTATTCCATTATATAGTAATTTAAATAATTAATTTTTCTAAGCAAATAATTTGTTAGTAAAATTTCTGGTGTGGCCACGGACCACTCGGCCCCTCTTCCTACCATGTTGTTTCTATTCACCACGCGATTTCTATTCACCCCATTTAACCGACATTAATTTGGAGCATTATTCAAAATACGTCCGTATTTTAACTGTCAAACTGTGAAGGACCAGTCAAATTCACTTTGACAATCATAAATTTGTTATAACGTCCCACACAAATAAAAGTCTGTTATGGAGGACTAGAAGTATTAAGTTCTACAATTGGTAGCCGGGTCGGATCTGATGATTGTTTTCTGAGTCCGGCTGTTGAATGAGAGGTGGGGAGAGGGGGTCCTCGCTGGATGTGACTGTTGTAGAGGGGGGTGCATCTGGAATTAAATAATAATAATAAAAAAAATACTAGTTTCACGCTATTTTCCTGAATAGTAGCGTTAACTTTAACATATTTAGTTTCCACATCTAAAACAAACAATCTAAATTATATATTTATTTATTTATTAAGGACAATTGCATACTTTTGGTTAAGCAATTCCTGCCATGTTTATTTTATTTAAACTAAACTTAAAATTTAAGAATGAATCACAATAAAACATAACACAAAAAGATAGCGGACATCGTTTGATCATAACTTCGGCGGTTGTTTATAGATCTCCACACGGGGAGCGAATTATTTACATTTCTCCGCTCTGTGAAGATACGAAGTTGAATTGAGAACACATCAACACTCAACACAATGTCTGGAACTCAAGCGGATGTCTGAGAGTTTAGTGTCTTGATATTATAAAATACTTGAGTACATACAATAAATTGAATACATTATACTATACTTGAGTCTCTGCCTACTCTATTAAATGCGGTATAGTGTGAAATTGAAAAAAGATAAATAGTTTTACATAACAACAGACAATGACGTAGTTATCATTATTTAAAATTTTACAGTAAAAAAAGTATTAAAATAATTCTTTATAATTTAATAGTAACATATAAAATACCTTCGCTATCGTCTTCCTCAGCCAACCACTTTTGAATATCTGTCTGGTACATTCTCCTTTGCAACACCTCTTTTGTACGAGGCCTTGTGCCTATAAATGTGACTTGGACCTATAAAAAAATAACATTTTTATATTCTAACCATTTTTAACCTAAACTCACCAGAACCTTTGTAAACATTATCGATTTAACCACATACAACTATATACATGCAATTTGGACTTTAATGAAAACTAAATATAAAACAAAAATTATTGCGGCCGTCCTAGCACAGTGACACAAGTGTGTGACATAAAAACGCGACGGGTGGGGGTTCAAAAACCATTTGGGGAAACTAATTATTATTTTCTTTTTCTCACTATGATAACAATGTCTCGGAAATTGGGAAGAAGGTACGTAACGAAATATCTTAACAGTAGGTTCCCTATTACATGTGGGATATAGAGTGAAGTTGAAAAAGTTACTTACTCCAGGAAGCATGAAGATTCGTAATTCTTCAGCTAAATCTCCGCTGGCTCCCAATCTTTGAGCCTCCTCCCAACTCGTATGGACTTCTTCGTGTAGAAGCTTCTCCTCTATAATCAATGGTACAGATGAAAAAAATTAAACATAAAGATATAAAACTATAAGAAACGCTTTCCGATTTATTTTAAAAAGAGTAAGATTTTTATTTAAAATATGTTCATACAATTCAATTATTAGGCTAAACAAATTTGGTTTTAAAATCGAAAATCAAAATACTCTTTATTTAATTTGGACATAACAAGCACTTTTGAATATTCTGCGTCCGACTGGTCTCAATGTAAGTTACATTGAGGCCAGGCGGATGCAGATGACTCATTTCTGGTACAGCAGCACATGCGTGCGACAGTAAACGGAACAGGTTGTGGTTCAATTCCTAATCGAGGAAATAAAATGCTTAATATTTTTATTTCTTCGCTCTGGTAATGAGGCAAAACGTGGCGTTGAGTTCCGCCACTCAACATGCAAAACCTCCAGAATTCGGCGGAAACTGGGGAAGAGAAACTAAATAGTATCAGAGTGTATCATATATATATATACCTTGCTATGTGCGGGATACAGCGTGAAGCTAAAAATTAGAGTTTAGTACACAAAGTAATGTCAGTCCTGAGGAAAATATTCATATTGAATCAAAAATATATAAATAAACAGCTTAACGCTGAATCCCGCACACAGCAGGGTAGGCAGAATACAGGTAAGCACTTCTTTGCATATTGAAAAAGAAATAAAATAAATTTATATAGGTACTTACCGTCTCTCTTAGTAGTACTACGTTTATACTGTATCCTAAATCGGAAAGCTTCAAGTACGCTTGCCACTACTATTGTCAACACAACCATTGTAAATAGATAGAACACCTGTAATAAGAAAGATACAAAAAAAAATATTTTTTAGAAAATATTTTTTCAATATAACAAATATAAAAATGAAATAAAGGCGTTATCAACGAAAGTAAAAAGATATAATAAAGCGCGTTTAATTAACGTATCTAACTGTACAGAAGTATTGTATGGTTCAATTCCTACTCGAGGGATTATGTTCATAATATAGACATTTTCCCATAATAATAAAAGAATGCGGCAATTTGCAACATCACTTTCTCTCTTCTTCACAAAACATTAATTAAAAAAAACACATTTTAAAGTCAAGCTTTCTTGATATTTTTATATACAATTTATTATTTTTTATTTAAAAAAACCCTTTCATTTGATACCCATATAATCTATCCATGGTTGCGTAAAAATTTGTAATCCGCCATTTTGTTAGGTCGGCCATTTTGTATTAACGATAATATTGATTATTTACGTAATTTTATTGCAAGATTGCACATAAGTACCTATACTAACACAGCAAAACAAATAAATGCCTGTTAAAACATTTTTTAACAATTAAAACAAAAAAAATCTCACCATAAAATATATCCTACTGAACTGACCAACAACGGTCGCGTACGCGTTCATCAATATAAACCAATTATTGACCACAGTCAGTTCAAACAGCGACACTCCACTCGTTAGAATATTTTCGAAGTTGTTCAGATAGTAATAGCCGAGAGGCGTAGAACTGTTCTCTGAATATTTGTAGAAATCCTCCACAGTCGTATTACTATGAAAAAAAGTAAATTAAGTTATAATTTTAATACTTTTAAATATTTTATCATTATATGTTTGCCATGTGATGTATATATGATAGGCTGATAGACTCCTTTCTTAATAAGAGAACATTTATGTGCTTTTTTTATCAGTTTCACGCTGTATTCCGCATATGCCTACTCGGCAGAGGCAACCCAGTTTTTTGACACTTCGTTCCCCACTTAAAAAAAAAATAAAATAAAATAAAATTAGCTTCACGCTATATCCCGCACACAGCAGGGTAGGCAGAGGGAACCTAGTGTTAAGACACTCCGTTCCCCACTTTCTGCCGAATTCTGGAGGCATTGCGTGTTGAGTGGC
>DWQW01006005.1:0-16949 GCA_018249695.1 Heliconius erato demophoon
TTTGTTTGAAAAAAAAACTTTTTCATTTTTGGGAATTTATTTTTTTCTGAATTATATTAGGCTTTTATAGAGTAGTTAAAACTGTGGTTTCATTTAATGTGGTGCTGACACTTCCACCCTGTATAACATGTTTTCTTCATTCTTTTATCTTTTTTTAGATAGAAACGCATTTTCTTCACTTTTTATTCTTTTGTATTTTTTTAGTGTTCATGCAATATCTTACAAAACATGTTCATGTATGGTTTTTGTTTATATTTACTTTGGTTTTGTTTCTATCTGATAAGTTTACTAGTAGGTATGCTGTGTCACGAATTTGTCTGACTTGGATCTAACTTTATTGGATTATGTTCGTTCGTATTCTAAAACTAGTAAATATTCACTTGTCAGCGGGTCGTGCTACGCGGAGTGGGCGCGCCGTGGGCGCCGCGACGCGCACTGCATCCGCGTGGTGCGCACGGCGCCGCGCGCGCTGCGCCTCGCGCCCGCCGCCTGCGGGCACTTCATCGTGGCGCAGTGAGTACACGTAGGGTACACGGGGAACTTAGTGTCAAGACACTCTCTTCCCAAGTTTTTTTTTATATTCTCGTGGCGTGTGTTGAGTGGCGAAACGCAACGCCGCGCCCGGGAATTGGATCCACAATTATCACATTTACAGTCACACGCTTATGCCACCCTATATATAAACAATAAATTAACCCATTTTATCGCTTAGCTAATAACAAAAAAAATATTAATCAATTTGAATTGTTTCAAATGATAGTGAAATTGGTAATATAATTTTTTAATAAATAATAGAAATTAATCAATAGATTAAAAAGATATCCTCATGACCATTGTAATAAAAGTAATATCTCTATAAATATAAACGAAAGTATATTTTAAAATATTATATATTATTAAAATATAACTAACTAAGCTTGTTCCGTATTTTACAAAACAAATCTTTAGATCGAGTTTTTGATCATGGTGATATCAAAATAAATACATATAACATTTTATATTAACAACATAACTAAAATTTGTATAGTATTAAACCCCAAAGATGTATTTCTTTTGAATATTAACATACTAATATGAACAATAAACGCCAGTGAGCGGTGTTTGGACAAAGTGCGTGTGGCGCTGCAGGCGCTGCTCCGCGCCGCACTGCGCGCGTGTCTGCATCTCACTTGCCATAGGTATCGAACCTGCTACCGTCGTTGATTGCTGCTTGCCTATAGTACCCTCGTTTGTTATTGCAACCCTATGAAATATTTTGCCGTTTTCATCCTTATAACCACTTTAACTGATGCTTGATACCTCCACATAAATATTTTGATGTTACTTTAGGTTAACTCCTATAAATAACCTTTTCTTAAGATTTTCTTATTATCTTATCTTTTCTTTGGTAATTTCTGATATCTCCTTCAAGTTATTTTTGAATAACCTTCTATTTGTTTTTGAATAAGTTATAAGGGAATTAGTTATTTTGATTTTCTCTCTCTGGTAACAAGACAGAACGCGGCATTGAGTTCCGTTCCTGCTTAAAACTAGAAGTTAAAAAACTTTCTTGATTTCTTGAAATTCAAATCATTCATTACTTACTTATAACCTCTTTCGAACCTATTCTTAATCTTATTTTCTGTTTGTTTGGCAACCTGCTCAGTATTTTTGTATGTGTATGGTTAATATTTTTACTTCCTATTATATTTTATATATATTCATACACTTAATTATATATATTAATAAAAATTATTTGGGATTACTATTTTCTTTTATTCGTAGAATGTTTTGTTTTAGTAACAGTTATAAATATCATATAGTTGTTTTATCTTTTTTTAGGTAGAAACGCATTTTCTTCGGTTTTTTTATTCTTTTGTGTTTTTTTCGCCTTGCACGCCATATCTTACAAAAGGCGTTCTTGTATGGTTTTTGCTTATATTTACTTTGGTTTTACTTCTATCTGATAAGTTTCTGTTAATTTAGTAATTTTTTATCTTTGTTTTTTATCAAAATAACATGAAATATTTGTAAAGTAAATTAACAAGAACTTATCAGGCAGATAAGGTTTTTATTTATAGGTGATGTGTGCTTCTGCCTATTGTAGCTTTAAGCTTTTTAAATTATAATCAGTTTCCTTAATTTATTTTATGATTATACTTTTTTCTTACAATTTATAATGTCCAAAATGAAATTTTGTATAATTTATGGGTTATGTTAAGATTATTTACTGTAAGAGTAAAAGACAAAAAAAATAAGTTTGGATAAAAAACGACGCAATATTTAACAATTTATTAACAACCAGTATTGTTTTACCACATTTTATCTGATGAGATCCAACTGCATGTATATTGTTGAACATAGATATATTTTTTTGCATGTATATTAATATTATAGAACTAAAATAAAAATAAATCAGCTTCACGTTGTTATAACCAAAAGGTGTTGTCACCAAAATATTATAAAAATTATGTACTATAACACTTTAATCTGACAATTACGAACTAAATTCCTTGAAACCAGGATCGACTCAAGCTGCAATGTCTTAACGCTGCACATAGGAGACAAAGTGTTGGAAGTGAACGGGACCCCGGTGAGGAACAGGCCGCTGTCCGAAATAGATAGGGTTTTGGCCAGACCGGAGATTTTACAGGTGATTATTATTTAAATTTTTAATATATTTATGGTTTCATTCTGTGTGCCTCATTTAGCAAAGTAGACAGAGGAAACCTATTGTTAAGGCATTTCGTTTCAAATTTTTCGTCTAATTTTCGAGACATTGTGTTTTGAGTGTCAGAGTCTCAACGTCGCGCTTTGTTTGATAAAAAAACCAAAGCGAAAAAAAATAAAATTAATTAATTCGCTGGAGTGGTTTTGTTCCCAATTTGGTGGTGTCTATTTTTAGAAAACGGCAAGTTAAAATGTGCACACATACGTATTTATGTATATTGTAATAAAAAAATCTCATTAAAAGTTGCCTCAAAAAAAGAGTAATATTTGAAATTTAATTTTTAATTATAGATAATGGCTTAAGGGATTCAGCTTAAATTAAAAATATTTATAATAGTAAAAAACATTACGTTCTTAAAGCCTTTTCTCTGTTATGTTGTTTATAATAAACTTGGATTTCATTTGTAATAAATTGAATATATTTTTTAAATTAATGTGATAGCTTTATCTTTTTAATTATTGACTAATCGCTTCCAGTTAACAATAGAACACAATCCAGACACAATAAATGCTAAACGAGGCACATCAGACCAAAAACAGAATCCAGACAAAATAGCTGCCAACGATTCAAAATCACCCGTGGAAAGGAAGTTATTCAAAGAGTACATTCCAATGAAACATTCCAATGAAAGAGAAGAACTTAGAGTGAGAAAAGAGAGGCTTTTTAAGAGGAAAGGAGAAGATGGCGGCAGAGTTCGTGTAATGAAAAAGAAAGTGCCCTCGTCGCCGCTGTTAGGTGATAAGGAGAGGAGTAGTAGTATGTCGAAGTTGTTGGACGTGTAAGTTGTTTTGTTTTTTTTTGTGTTTAGTGTTTGTGTTGTATGTGCGTTGGTTGTGGCTTTGATTACTATTTTTGTTGCTTTTCTTTTAGCTTCGCTTCGCTCTGTATCCTGCATATAAAGGGAAGGCTAATGTATAATAGTAGGGAACCTGGGGAACAGTTCTGGGTATAATATGGAAGGGAGTGGCTTAATATGGGAGATAAAGATGTGAAAAATGACATTACTTCAAAAATATGTACCTATTATAACTTCCACAAAAAATTTAGGACTTTTAAACATATATATGTTTAATATATGCATAAATAATGTATACATAAATAAATAACAAACTTATCATTTTCACATTTGCAGTGTAGAAGGCGATGAAAATGAAAATGACGGTGTTTTAGGTGACCTGAGCAGAGCTCGGTCTTTCCGAACTGAACCGACCACTACAACGGGACAAAAAGTGTTCCGCGCGTCTGATTTAATACAGGTAAAACAAAGTGCTTCCCATATACATAACAATTACGGACTAGCTTCAATCTAATTATTTAAGCCTGTTTCTATAATATCATAGAATTTCGTAAAATCATTAATATTTTTCTTAATAAATGAATAAATATTTCCATGTTATATTATTTTTTTTTTTTACTTTTTTCCTTATGAACCTTTAGGGCCTAACTTATAGGTACCGTGGACCGCTCGCTTCTGCAAGACAAAGATGGATTTAACACCAACTGCATTTCTCCAAAATAAAATGCCATAGGACATATTATTATTAAAGTAACTAAAATAAACAAAGAGAGCCGTTTCCACGTTAATATTGTGGTTTATTTTAGGTCTAGGTCTATATGAAAATATATAGAATATGAAATCCCTTAATGCTTTCTTAATATTTTCTATTCATTTTTCTAAATAATATCATGCATTTATATGAAATTTACTAACAAAAATTATTATTTTCCAGGGTGAATTACTAGGTACAGGATTCTTTGGTCAAGTCTACAAAGTGACACAGCGTGCTACGGGAGAAGTGATGGTACTAAAACAGTTATATAGGGTGGATGAAGCTGCCCAAAATAACTTTTTGAAAGAGGTATTTTTTTAAAAACAATATTTTATTTTTTAGATATCTTCGGATAGATCTTAAGATTGTATTGTTGTGGTGAAATTAATGTGAATGACTTATAAAGATTTTTTGGCTTATTTGGAGTTTATGCGAATTTATGTTTATTATCTAGATATCTTTAGATATATCTTAAGATATGTGGTCGTTGTGAAGCCAGTGTGAATTTATTGTAAAAAAATGTTTTATGTAAGATTCGTGGAAATATTTTTTTTTATAATACACTTTGATTATGCATTGGGACAGTGTTTAATTGTAAGAGATGACTGAGTTCAGTCTGCTTTTGGTGGTACGACTAATTTACATTATTTTGATATCTGTGATTTGATAAAATGATAAAATGACACCCGCAATTTGTCGCGTTTGCCACTCGAGTTAGCAGCACTGGCACATAAGTCAGCAGATTGGAATGGAACCCCCGTGTGGCCTCCGGGATAAGATGAGTAAAATTTACGCAACAGTTAACTCATTTTATCCCGGGGGGCCGGTTTGGTTCTCTTCTGATGATGCTAGTATCTGTTCCATTGCTGTTGCCGACGTGGTTCCGCTGCTGCTGTTGCTGGTGCTGGGCATGGAACTTTTTATTCCTAGCACTGTAGTGCCAATCGGTGACAAGACAGCGCTGATATTAGATATTTGATACATCTTGCAAATTTGCTGCCTTTAGCAAACGTGAGGCATATCAAATCTAGGCCGAAGCACCGGTTACTTAGGATCCGAAGGTGAAAAGGGAAAGGAAGTATACCCGAGCCTAGATACTTTAAGAGGCAAATTGCCAGATCAAGGTCCGAGCATATCGTCAAAATGGGTTAGAAGCTGAGATTTACACGTTCGCATATAACTCATCAGTTTTGGGCATTCTCAAAGGATGTACTTGACAACTTTAGCAAACCTTTGCTTCCGCCATTACCTTTTTTAAACACTCCTTTTATAGCCGCGCCAAGTATCAGTATATTGTGCCTTAATGTTTCTAGTGACTGTCAGTATCACGATCATCTGGAAAGCAAGGTCAAGTTACTCTTGAAGAAACTGGGGGTCATCGGCTGAGCGAGACGGTACTTCACGTTAACACTAATTCTTCGAACCTGGACTCATCTCAATATTAGCACTCATTGTTCGCATACGATGCAGAGCTGTTCAAATCATTGGAGCACCAATGGTCTGTGAAGGGCTTGATATTTTTTCTTTGCGTAGAGACGTTTCCTCGCTGTGCGTTCTCTATCGCATTTATCATGGGGAGTGTTCCGAAGAACTGTTTGACCTGTTACCTGACGCCGAATTTTCTAACCGCACAGTAGGTCACAAAATAAAATATTATCCATACCACTTGGATACGCAATTCGTAGAAGTATGCAGTTTCGTAGAAACTTCCTTCCACGCGTCATGCAACTGTGGAATGACCTACTTCTCTGTTGTTGTTGCAGGTGGCGGTGCTGCGCTCGCTGCGGCACCGCAACGTGCTGCGCTTCGCGGGCGTGCTGTACCGCGACCGCCGCCTGCACCTGCTCACCGAGTACGTGCGCGGCGGCACGCTGCACGCGCTGCTGCAGGTGCCACTCACCCGTTACATGTTTCAAAATACTTATTAATAACGTGAAAAAATAAAGAAAATCATAATATTCTTTTTAATAATTTTTAAAATCATAATACTGTATCCATAAAAAAAATGTGAGGCCAGTCGTGGCGCAGTGGCACAAGGTGTAACTGTAAAACCGACTGGTTGTGGGTTCGATCCCCACTCGAGGAGTCGAGATTAAGCGCGGCGTTGAGTTCTGCCACTCAACACGCAACACGCCTCCAGAAATCAGCAGAAAGTGGGGAACAGAGTGCCTTAACACTAAATTCCCTCTGCCTACCCTACTGTGTGCGGGATAAAGCGTGATTTTTTTATAACAAAAATATTACTAAAATTTGAGTTTGATAAACAATTCTTATTTTTATATCCTTTCAATAACAAAATTGACTATAAAGTTGAAAAAGTCTGGCGGTAGATTTAAGCTGTATCCCGCAGAGACATAAACAAAGAGGACATGGAAACCTAGCTATAAGCGCCATTCCCTACTTTCCACCGAATACTTGAGGCGTTACAAGTTGAACGATGGAATTCAACGACGCGCTTTGCCTCGTTACCAAAGCAAAAACATGATAATATTTAATTCCCTTGATTAGGAATCGAACTCTCAACCATTAATTACGCTTATAGTCACTCGCTTTTGCGTCATGACGGCCTTAAAGATATCCCAACTAATAAAAAATCATTATACACTTACGTAATTTAATCATTTTTAATATGTTTTTTAAACGACTGTTTCCCAGGATACAAATAGACCGCTAAGCTGGAGTACTAGGAGTCGCCTCGCTCGCGACGTGGCGGCCGGGGTCGGGTACTTGCACCGCAGGAACGTTATACACCGGGATTTGAACTCCCACAACTGTCTCATACGACCGGGCGAGGTAGGGGATAAGTGCATTTTGTTAAAATAACATAATTTTATTCGAAATTAGAAAATATTTTTAGGCACGATAATTTATATATATTCAAAGATTTTGTGCTTTTTCGGTATTATATTTAGGCCGAAATTAAGTGAGAGTTGTACAGTAAAACATAATGTCTTGCATTATAAATTTAAAATGAAAACAATTTATTTATATGATCTAACTTCCAAGTGGAAATCGAGCTTACAACCACCGTATTAACAGTCAAACGCGTCGTACTGCGCCACTATGGACTCAAATAACCAAATTGACTTAAGGGTAATTTGTGTATAAAATGTAATGGTGATTTCAGGAGCTGACGGTGGTGGTAGCGGATTTCGGTTTGGCCCGTATCGTGCAACGCACTGCCAGCAGCTCGTTGCCCAACTCCTCGCTACGACGTAAACGATATACGGTATGTATCTTTTTTGTTTATTTTTTTGCTTCTTTCTCTACTTTTTTTAGCTTTAGTTAAGAAAAAAATGTTGTTAAATGATTTAAAATTATTTCTTACCCAGGTGGTCGGGAACCCGTACTGGATGGCACCAGAAATGATGAACGGCAAGGTATATGATGAGAAGGTGGATGTGTTCTCCTTCGGCATCATACTTTGTGAGGTGAGATATCCTGTTCTATCCTACTAATTTTATAAGTGTGAAAGTCTATGAGGATAGATGCTTGTTCCACTTTCAGGCAAAAACTACTAAAAAGACTTATATAAACTTTACAGTGATATAGCTTATAATAATAACGTATTGCTACAATTTATGTAATCATTATGTATAATTTATAACATATCATATATCAGCTTCACGCTGTATCCCGCACACAGCAGGATGGCCAGAGGGAACCTAGTGTTAAGACACTTCGTTCCCCACTGTGATCCGTGTTATGGAGGTATTGCTGTCAGATTCAGATTGCAGTCGATTTTAAAGTCACACTTTGTGCCCATGCGCCACGTCTGGCAACTAGAGTCATATGGATTTATTATTATTATTTAAATTAATATTAAGTATGCATATTTCAGATAATAGGTAGAGTGTCAGCAGATCCAGACTACTTACCAAGAAGATCTGACTTCGGTCTAAATGAACGACAATTTCTAGAGAAATTCTGTTCGGCCTGCCCTGAACCTTTCTACAGATTGGCTTTTCTTGCCTGCGATTTGGATCCAGATGCTAGGTGAAGATTAAAATCAGTGCCTAATATTATATATTTTTATAAACCCCCTGATGTAAATACCCCTAAAAAGTAAACATACAGCTAGATAAACGCTAGAAATTTTTATTTAGCTTTAAATGTATTAATTCCTTTTAAACTAAAGATGTCAAAATTGGTTCATCCAATTAGGAGCTACGGTGCAACAGACAGACATCCATATACACAGAGATTTCCAACTTATAAAACCTCTATGTATTTGTTGAGGAGAAAATATTCATATTACCCCACAAGAAATTTCAGGAAATTTACTCAAGATAGCTGTTAAATTTATTTTATATATTTTTTGCTTCAATACACAAGGTTGTGGGTTCGATCTCACTGAAGGAAAGTACAATATTTAATATTTTCATTTCCTCGCTCTGGTTTCGAGGCAAAGCGCGGCGTTGAGTTTCGCCACTCAAGACGCAATGCCTCCAAAATTCAGTAGAAAATAGGAAACAGTGTGTCCTGACTTACTAGGTTTCCTCTACCTACCCTGCTGTGTGGTGATGATTTTTTAAATTTCAGACCATCATTCGAAGTGATGGAGATATGGCTCTCGTCGCTAGTGATGCATCTCTCCACTCCATACCCCTTACCACCGACTCTGTTAGCAGACATATTGCAATACTCGCGTGAAGCGTCCCCGCAAGGACACCCTACACCGGAGTGTTGCCAGCACGAAAATAATGGGATATTCGTTGTGAGACAGTGTTGCCAGTGCAGCGGGGACTGTGGGGTTAAGGTGTGGTGAAATATATTTTTATTATGTTTTGTGTTTTTTTTTTGTCAATTTGAATGTACGAACAAAGTGTTCTTTTATTTCTAATTTGTATACAATTTTATTACGATTCTGTGATAAAAAAAACTCGTATTTTGTTTAGATAAATAAGATTATTTGTTTTCTACAAAATGTATTATTGTTTTAATTCGCTACTAAAAATTCTAATCTAATTTCCAGCCACAATTAAATTCACAAGAGTCACAAAATAAAATAATGAAAAATATGAAAGAAAACGAGCAACAAATGAGGGAGGATAGTAGCCACAGCGACGAGGGCAGGCGCGGCTGCGCGCTCGGCAAGTGCGTGTCGGCGTCGCACCTGCCGCGCGCGCCGAGCGGGCCCCCGCCGCGCCTCTCGCGCAGCACCGCCTACATACTCAGCACGGACTGCGGGAGCATCAATATTACTAAGGTTAGTCAAGTAATATTAAACAATAGAACTACGGAAATTGGGGAGCGGAGTGTCTTAACTCTATGTTCCCTCAGCCTACTCTGCTATAAGCGGGATACAGCGTGAATAGTAAAAAAAAATATAACGGCAAACATAAAACTATCATAAACGAATTAAAGAGAATGGAGGGTACACATGAACATGTCACCTCCTGAGCTTCTTTTTCGCTTGTGTCGCAGCACTGCGTATATACTCAACACTTATTGAGGCTAGTCGTGGCGCAGAGGCACGAGGTGTGACTGTATAGCCGACTGGTTGTGGGTTCGATCCCCACTCGAGGAGATGAAATATTTACTTAAATTTATATTTCTATTTCTTCGCTCTGGTGTCGAGGTTAAGCGCGGCGTTGAATTCTGCCATTCAACACGCATTGCCTCCAGAATCCGGCAGAAAGTGGGGAACGGTCTTAACACTAGGTTCCCTCTGCCTACCCTGCAGTGTGCGGGATACAGCGTGAAGCTGATTTATTTTTACTTATTGTGAAAGTATCAATTTTACCGAGGTCAGTAGTGATACATTATTGTTTTAGTTTCACGCTTTATCCGAGCAAGCAGAGGGAACGCAGTGTAATGAGACTATTTTTCCTAGGCTTCATCCAATTTTCAAGACATCGCCTGTTGAGTAGCGGAACATACCGACGCACTTTGTCCTGTTACCGCATAGAGGAAATGAAAATGAGAAATGAAATATTGTACGAATGTGACTCGAACTCATAACCGTCGCGTTAAACTTCTCCACTCCGCTACAATGTCTGTGCTGTAGTAATATTTACTATTATTTTAGTAGTGATAGTTGAATCAAAATTATTTCTATTCTCTCTCATTCAGAATCAGGTTATTCATTTATCGTTCACTATTTATATTCATATACATATGAGTAATATATCAATCTTTTACGTCAAAATATATTAACTATTAATAAAGACGATAATAATAATAATAATATTTCCAAAAGGTGGACGATATCTCAGAATGGCTGGGCCCGCCGCCGCCACTCAAAAGAAGCAGTCCTGACACCCATTTAAACAATTTACTAGACAACAAAACGCGCAAAATAAATGAAGAAGTACCCTCATTCCTTCGGAACCAATCGGTAGAAGGTCTGGAGACAAGCTCCAAGGACGACGTGGACAATTTTCCCTTCAGCAGACACTATAGCATACCTGATTGTCAAGACTCCTCATCATCAGAAGATGATTTCACAGAATCTCCCAGAAATAGCTTCTCTAATATCAAAAATATTATTTTACCAAAGAGAGCCAGCTACGAAGTCACAGATGTGACATTGCGACACAAAAATGAAAGAAACGTCGATACTGAAGATTGTAAAAGGTTTAATATAGATTATTTGAAAAAGTCTGCCGTTTTGTCGAAAGGTATTGACAATATTCCAAATAATATTCACGTGGATAAACAGGAAAAACCAAAGTTTTTCACTAAAACTCTTCTATCACCGAAATTGAGCAGGTTGTTTAAACCTAATACAGCAGAAGTGGATCGCAAAGCGGCAGTTAGTGAAGAAGAAAAATCTAGAAGCAAATTCTTCATCCAACGACCGACGTCGCCCATAACTAGGTCCAACCATAGAGTAAGGCCGGAAAATAAAACGAATTTGAACCAGGAAGTCCTGAAAAGTGATCTAAAACTCGCCAGTATGGGGAAGCCTATGACGCCGATTTTTAGAAGACATCTTCCATCTGAAAATTCTGATTTTACAGGCAGATACAGTTGTAGAGAACGCAGATTTGAACCCAAGACAGACAAATATGAAGGACGGAATAGATTAAAAAATCCAATGGGGGCAGTAGAAAAAAAATTGACACACCTAAATCGCTCCCAAAATACAGTATCTGTGCCTTTGGCTCCGGTTATAGAGAAAAAAATTGATAAAAAAGATGTAAAAGATGTACCAAGACGTAGGGATATCGGTATTTCAAGAAGTAATTATGTGAAATTGGCGAATTTACGTATAAGTAAAGAGTTGCAGGCGACTGATAAGAAAAATGATGTCGATGAAATTTCACCAGTTGAAAGGGTTATTTAGTTGTGTATGGTAGAAACTCTATACAACGACGAACTTTAAAAATAATATACATTGTGAAATATTTATAATTTATATACCTATTTAGATTACCTGGCTGTTGTTGTAAGCAATTACATTGAAATGTATTTAGAACAAGGTAATCTAATAAATATATAAACCAAAAAGTCCATTTCTCAGTCAATCGAAAAAAAAAACAAAATAAAAGGATTTTGACGATTTAATGAGTTGGGTGTCGAATCGAGGTAAGATATATAGAGTTTACTAGTATTATATATGCAATAATTGATATGCCAAATTGTGATATATTAATTGGTTTTTTTTTTTTTTGCTGATAGAAAGTGTAACATCATTCAGCCTCATATTGTATTATTTACAACAGGTTTTATTGTTTTTTTTTTTATTTTCATAATCTTTGGGAGTTCTTATATTGATTATACGAGATAAGAGCTTATCTAGATATATTGGACTTTAATAAGAATTGTTGGTTATTATGTAAGAATATTAATTACCTTTAATTCTTTTATTTTTTGTATAAATAATATTATTTTGCTTATAAAAATATATGGCTTGTAGTGACTTGGAACTACTAACGCTTGGTCATCTTTTTGAGCTTCACTTTGTATCCCATACATTGCAAAGTAGGCGAGGGAACCTGGGAACTTAATGTTAAGACATTGCATTCCAATTAAGACACATTCCCCACATTTACATTCCCCACTTTAATTCTGGAGACGTTGCGTGTTAAACGCCACTTGTTACCAGAGCGAGAAAAATTAAAATATTAATATTTTTTTCCCTCAAATTGAACCCACAACCTGTCACGTTTACAGGCAGTAGTCGTACCACTGCTGCACTTGAAAATTAAGCCATATTTTATTTGTATTATAAAAACATTTTTTTTTTTATTTTAAAATTATTGAAAATTGTTTTCATTAAAAAAAACCATTTACTATTATAGCAATATTTTATAGCTTAACACATTTTTATATGTATATATAATATAAATAATATTATTATATTCTTTAATCGCTCTATAAATGCTTATTTACAAATATTTGTCCAACTTCATGTCCATATTTAATTAATATTTTTATTATTATTTTTTAGTACACAGATGATATATAGCTTTAAGTTAATCATAGATTAAAAATGAATATTGTGTTATAAGAAAGTTATTGAAATAAATCAGTATGAGCATTGTCATCACTAATAAAAGTACTTTAAAAAAAAGCTAATCTTATCTTTTTGGTATTTTTTAATGATACTACACTTAATATTGATTTATTTTGATTTATATACATATATTAATTTAAATATATTAATTTAATTATATTGTCTCTACGTCTTGCCATTTTAATCATTAGTTTAAGATATACAAATGTTGCATTATAGTACTTATGATATACAGAATGATTTATTTGATATGAATAAAATATTGATCTTTTTCGACTCTAAAATAGACTAGACGTGGTCGCTATCGACCATGTAAAGACTCTAAAATGGAAAAAAATATAGAAGTGTCCAATCACTACGTGCTCCTTTCTTACCACACATGTATGTATGTGAAATTTCGTAAATCTAAAATTAAACTAAAAATCTATCTTAATATCTTATTTAGATATTTCAACCAGCCTGTCTAAACTTATTTAGTAGAATAAGTAAATTCGAGCCACAAACAGATTTAGATTTAAATTTATATCTTCATAAGTATCTATCGATACTTTAGGTCGCTAGAAAATGCTTAATATTGATTCTCGGATCATTTCATATTGAAAATTTTATTATATTTAATGTAATTTATAGTTTCGAATGAATTACGTGGCCGTTATTATGTCATTTTAAATATTTTAGATTTGAATTCAAGAATTGTCTAGAAGATTGTCAATGACATCTAAAACCTACAAAATATGATTAGCCTGTTAAAGAACTACGGTTTTATCTGTCATAGTTAACATTTCAGTTTAATCTTTTTATATTTTATATAGTGAAGGTTTATAAAAATGTCAATTCAAGGAATTGTATAAAAATTCAACTTTACCACAAATACCACGAAATTTATACAGTTTTTGAATGGTTCCTTAAAAATATGACAAATAAATATATTGATTGAAAATCAGTCTAAAAATTATAAATAATATATCTATCATACTATTACTGATAACGGTTAAATCAAAATATATGGCAACGTAATTCGTTTATGCTCTTTGTACAAAAGTACCGATGCCAAAATAAATTTATACGTCGTTTTTAAAGCGTTAGTATTTTAATAATAGTGAAAATATTATTAGACATCGTCATATACTCAAGTTTTGATACAGCTAACGAATTTGTATAGATTCAATGTTTTTATACGTAGTTGCAATGAATTATTAAAATATTTTTCATATTAAAATGTTATCACTTAGTGCAGTGCTCGGGAATAATACTATGCGATTTGTACTAAAAAAAAAACCAATAAAAATGTTACTAAAAATTCGGCTCGAAGGACCACAAGTTTAATGGTTTTAAAATTTAACATGAAACAGAATAGAATATAAATAATATTTTCTATGTTAGTATTATTTCAGAGTACTGTATATATATCATAAAATATTGCGCGTTTAGTAATACATATAGATAGGTAACTTTCAAATCATATTTTTAACCAAACGGAAAATCTTATTCTTAATCAGACAAAATTTGACAATTTTTGCCTCAATTTTACTATGCTACGCCGCACGCAAAGATGGGAATAAGTGTTTAAAAGTCGTTACATCAGCAGATTTTCACAAATTTTGCATTCAATTTCAATTCAATTTTTAATAAAGCACTGGTTGATGTTTTTGTGTGCCTGTAATTGTTATAGAGTGCTTCGTAGCACGTGCAGTAAGTAGGTGGTGCCTTCACACAAGACTGCGTAGTGCTCGGCTTTATAAATTTACATACTCTCAGAGGCTATTGTGAAATCTATAATATATTAAACACTATAAATTTCTTCCAAAAATGTCAAAATACTTCATATAGAACATTGAAGACTTTTTTTTTTCTGATTAAAATGTTATAAATAGTATAAACTTTCAACAAGTATAAGCAACAGTTTTACAATCGCCTCTTAGATTACTCGACGCGTAGATTGATGTATATTTAACTTATAATCGTATAAATTTATGATATTCGATAACTCCAATTTATTCGAAATAATATAATATCAGTCAACCATAGTATAATGTTAATATGGCAAAATAGATTACTAGGTAAAAAATATAGAATATATAAAAATTAACATTATTTTTTCAAAATTATTCATAATATATACAGATTCCCTTTAGCAATAAAAAATACTTATAAAACAGTTTAATTAATTTGCTTTTTAAAACACCACGTAGTTAATTAATTTAATTCTATGAATGTTAACTTTGGGAATTAAGTACCTATCTCCGTTACTATTAGGCATACCATTTTTAGCTTCACACTGTATCATGAACATAGCAGGGCGGGCAGAGGGAACCTGGTAACCTAGTGTTAAGACACAGTTCCCATTAAATACTTTCCGCGAAATTCTCAAAGCATTGTGTGTTAAATGGTGGAACTCAACGCCGCGTTAAGCAAACTTTATTGTCTGTTGACATTTTGCTTATGATTTTTTATTCATGAAATTCTTATCGTTTTACAAATGTACGTATTATTATTGTTTATTACTATATAATTTTCTGTTATTATTATATTATAAATGAAACACCAAATTATGAATTTCAAAGAAACTTAATATAAGGAACCCAATATGCAGAACAATAAACAAATTATCTTACAATACAAAACATTGAATTTAAAAAATAACTTTAAAATGGACTAACGTAGCGTTTTATAGCAATTTACAACCATTTTGAAGTGTATACAGTTGTTGTATTTGTTGAAGTTTTAAGATATGGGCTAAGTTATACAGGCTGTTCATAATGTTAATGTCAATACTAAAAAGAAAAACATCAGTTTAAAACTATATTATAAACGACAGTTTACAAAATAATAATTTAATATACTCCAGATTATTTTTCTTAAATTAAATATCCCATATCTTAAATGAACAGTTTATTACTGGATCAATGTTTTGTAATTAAATTAAACTTTATTATGAAATTTTCTTATTCTAGACAATTTTGTAAAAAAAAGGCTTTTGATATACGATGTATACATGGAAGTAGTTTTTATACGTGATATGTTTTTTTTTGCTTTTTGACCTGTAATGCTTCATCTGCTACAATTTAAGAAGACTAATAACTAAGTCTCATTTTCCATATATTATTATTGTGTTTCTTTTTTTTTATATTTTTAATACATATGTATGTGTAGTATGTGATGTGGACAAAATCGGCACATTTTTGGTTTAAAAAGTGAATTATATTTTTTTATTTTTTAAGATTACATTCTGGAGTAATATAATAACGATTAATTTATTAACATTGCTAGGTTTAAGTTACTTTTTTATATTTTATACTTAAGGCAGATTTTGTGAACCAGGGTGCCATTTTTTTTATATTTTAAGTTTCTCGCCTTAACATGAAATGTAATGGCGCATTCACATTCGCTGTATTTATTATATTTACGAATCTGCATTTTTGTGATATTTCATAGGATGTGATGTAAAATATTTAAAAACATACACTATGAGGATGCTCCTTTAAAAAAATTTTTTTTTGGTTTCCTACTTAATTTTTTTTATGAAAGTTTTATTTATATTAAAATGTGAATAAAATGTATAATTTTATGTCTTATAAAAAGTATTATAAAAAGGTTCATTCAAAAGGTATTAAAAAATAAACATGCTTTAAAATTGATCTGATAATTTTACAAAATTGTAACATAAAATGGGAAAATTGGTATTAATATGAATATTCTTATACAGATCTGAATAATTTGAATCTGAGACACGTCGTGCTCATTTTACTTTATCTGTGATACATTCTGTTTGTAAAACGTTGCAATAACAAGTATTATAAGAGGTTAGTTTAACTGCTAGTTAACTTTAACCAATCGATTTAACCCACTAACCGCTTAACGTGTTTTCCGTCTCCCGCATTCCAGACGCCGATAGTTTGTAAGAGCAAAGAATAAAACAGTATATTCAATTATATTTTCTTTTATTTGAACAACCTATATTTTTATGTTATTTACTTCTACGTTATTTTTATAAATAAAAAAAAATCAGCAAGGTAGGCAGAGGGAACCTAGTGTTAAGACACTCCGTTCCCCACTTTCTGCTGAATTCTGGAGGCATTGCGTGTTGAGTGGCAGAATTCAACGCCGCGCTTAACCTCGACACCAGAGCGAAGAAATGGAAATATAAAGGAGACTGAAACTATTCCATACATTTTTGGGCCCAGAATGTAAAGATATGAAAATGGTATGATTTAATAGATTTAGG
>DWQW01006006.1:0-16948 GCA_018249695.1 Heliconius erato demophoon
AATAAAAAAAAATCAGCAGTAGCTGAATCATCTGATGATGAGGATGACTCTAAGTCAGTAGTTAGTAATGTATCAAGTAATGCTGCACAGCCTGCGAAAGTTAAAAGTAAAAAAGGTATTTTTTTCATGTTTTTATTAGTAGACTATATAAAGCATGTTTCTGTGTTAAAAAAAATTAAAAGTGTCAAATATAATTAAAATGATCCTAAAAGTTTGGAGTATGAAGCAAAACTGTTTTATTTTCTTAATATCAACAACATAATTATTAATCGTAAATGTCAATTTGGTTACACAATTCTACTTAGATAATTAATATATAACAACAATAAACTCATTACCAAATTGACAGTGCAACCTTTGTGGTGTCACAGTTTTTGATTCAATATTCATTTGAGAAGAAATTATTCTCATTTCCTTACTATGGCAACAAAGTGCTTTATTGAGTTTTGTCATTCAATTAAAATCAATTTAATATCTTGAAAATAGATGGGAAAGCGGCAAACAGAGTGTCTTTGGGTCAGGTTCTCTTCTACCTACCCTGCTATGTGTGGTATCCCACAACATCATACTAAAAAATAATATGTATACATATATACATAAATCAAGGAATCCACCACTAATCAAACTATTTCATATTCAGGTAAAGGAAAAAAAGAAGAATGGCCTGATGAGGAAAGCGATAAAGAGCTTAAGATTGATTCCGAAGAAGATGAGGATATTTTGAAACCAGTGGTGAAAACTAAAGGTAATTTTTAGATAATTGTTTTTTATCCTCCATGGAGGCATACTGCAGGATATAGCATCCTGCAGTATGCCTACCCGGCTTTACACTATGGAGATACTAGTATCAGGTTTACACTGTATCCTGCATGTAGCACCTCATAAACCATTTCCAAAAGTGGCAATTGAACCCACAACCTGTCGGGCTTCTGCCCCTGTGCCACAACTAGCCTTGATCTAACATAGTAAGTTTATAAGCTCCCATTTTCCTCTTTGAGCCTAATTTTTTAGATATTGTCTGTTGAGTGGCAGTACTCAATGTTGCCCTATGTCTTGTTACCAAAGCCAGAAAATAAAATAATGTATAATAAATCTTGTCTACAAGTAAGAATCGAACCCAAATCTCTTGTGTTTATATTCAGACATTGTAAAATTAGGGCATGTATTACTTAAGTCATCAATGAGTTCTATATATTGGCTTATCTAAAACTGTGGCATAACTTTCAGTTAAACATAGAAAGAAAAACAATATAGATGACATAGAAGAGGAATTAAAGAAATTTGAAATCAAAGAAGAGGAACCAGAACCAGAGCAGGAAGATGTAAAAGTATGCTAATTTTTGTAATCATTTGTTCATGCTGTATCGCACATATAGCAGGGCAATCTAGTCTTGAGACACTCCATTCACCACTCTCCGCCCTATGTTCAAGACGTTGTGTGGTGAGTGGTAGAACTCTATGAGGCACTCTGTAATACTACCAGATCAAGGAAATGAATATTTTATTCCAACGAGTGGACCTCAAATGCACAACCTTTGCATTAACTGTCAGACTCTGTGCTGCTGTACTATGGCCTTACTTAGCTGATAAAAAAAATACTTAGGTGATATTTTTTTTATTTTTTTTTATCAGCTTCACGCTGTATCCCGCACACAGCAGGGTAGGCAGAGTGAACCTATCGTTAAGACACTCCGTTCCCCACTTTCTGCCGAATTCTGGAGGCATTGCATGTTGAGTGGCAGAACTCAACGCCGCGCTTTGCCTCGACACCTCCACTGGCCTTGGTCAATTTTTTTCTAATATTACTTATTAGTTTTGATATCATTACACAAAAAAATTTTAAAAGTGTTGTCCCTTATTTCAAGACAAATTACTAAACTTATTTTAGCAACCTGAAAAATGTAGTGAAAAAGTAGAACCTGAAAAGAAAATGAGTCATAAAGAGAAAAAGAAACTGAAGAAACAGCAGGAATATGAGAAACAGGTGGAAATGTTAACAAAAAAAGGTGGACAAGGTCACAGTGAATTAGATGCTAATTTTACAGTCAGTCAAGCGCAAAAATCTGCTGGTAAATATTTAATATTAATATACAATTTAAGATTTCTCTTAAAAGTTTATCATCTTAGTATTAATATTGTAATTGTAGTAATTTTATAATTGTAATGGCTATTCAATGAACTTTTTACAACAATTAATATTTAATTATGTTTTTTACTGCTTGTTTTATTTAATTAATTGTATAAATACTATGCAGCTTAAAGTGTGTATGCATAATCTCCCTTCCAAGCAAGCATTAGCTTTCTGTAGGACTCAGTTTTTTTGAATACTTGTTTATTTTAAAAATTATGTAATTGAATAAAATATATTTTTATTTCGATTTTTAAAAAAATAAGATTATTGTTTAGTTTTTTTTATTTTAACCAAATTGTTTGTCTTCCACCATTATTATGAAATAATATAAAAATCTAAGAGTTTGTATTATTGAATGATTACGTTTTATTAAATTTTAAGGTCAGATGGCGGCATTAGAAAATGCTGTGGACATCAAAGTTGAGAATTTCTCAATAAGTGCCAAAGGGAAGGACTTGTTTGTGAATGCTACACTGTTAGTAGCGAATGGCCGTAGATACGGTTTAGTTGGGCCCAATGGTCACGGGAAAACAACACTATTAAGACATTTGGCTCAGAGGGCCTTCCCTCTACCTCCTCATATTGATATATTGTTGTGTGAACAAGAGGTCACGGCTAGCGACATGAGTGCTGTCGACACATTGCTGGAATCAGATGTTAAGAGAACCGGTATGTTTCCCCTATAAGTATTTACTATTATTTATAGAAAACATAAATATAAGCACTTAGAGGCTAGTCGTCATTCTTTGTGCGACTGTTAACGTGACTTCGATTGTGGTTTCGATCCCCACGCAACGAAATTAAATATTTATTTAAATTTATATTTCCATTTCTTCGCTCTGGTGTCGGGGCCAAGCGTGGAGTTGAGTTCCGCCATTCAACAGGCCTCCAGAATTCGGCGGAAAGTAGGGAATGGAGTGTCTTAACACTAGGTTTTCTCTAGCTACAGTGTTATGTGCGGGATACAGCGTAAAGCTATTTGTGTAAACATTTTTAAAAATATTTTTTTAAATCTATAATTTCAGAGCTTCTCAATGAGTGTAAGGAATTAGAACTAGAAATTGAAAAGGGTGATCTTAAAAAGCAAGAGAGATTGAATGAGGTGAGTAATGAAAAATAATATATATGTATAAAAAAAATAACCTTTTATTTTATTAATATATTTTCTTAATAAAATTAGATGTTTTTAACACTTTTACATATCAAAGTCTAAAATATCTGGTGTTTTCTCCTCCTAAAATTTATTACTATAATTCGAAATAAATGAATTTAATTAAAAATAATTTGTGGTTGAAATCTTAGTAAAAAAATCTAAATAGATTTAAATTTGTAAATATATATTAAGAAGCTTTTATTGCCTTCTCCACGGGATTTGATAGCATCTAATACAACGTAAACGTTTTCGATTTGTTTTATTCTTTTCATTTTTCTGGTCTTAAAAAAATACACAACGCGACGTTGAGTTTCACCAGTTGGTACGCCGGGCTTTTTGGTCTTGGTGTCAGGGTGAATTGAAATGAAGTGAGAAATTAGAATGAAACTGAAGTGGGGATCAAACCCACCACCGTTGCGTTTAAAGTCGTACCCTTGTGACGCCTGCGTCACGACAGCCTTAAAAATATAAATAATAACAATAATATTATTTCACAGGTATATGCGGAGTTAAAAGCAATAGGCGCTGATTCAGCGGAGCCTCGCGCGCGTCGTATCCTCGCCGGTCTGGGCTTCAGCAAGGAGATGCAGGACCGCGCCACTAAGAATTTCTCTGGTGGATGGCGTATGAGAGTCTCCTTAGCTAGGTATTGCCTTATTTTTTTGCGTGTTGAGTGGCAGAACTCAACATTGCCCTTTACTCGTTACCCTAAGTAGGAATCAAACCCGAGTTTATAGTCGCTCATGGGCTCAGCGCCTTGAGATATTTTTGATATAAAATAATATTTAAATACTCAAAATTCGGTGGAAAGTGAGGAACGGAAGTGTCTTAGTGGGAACGGATGTCTTAACATTCCCAGGTCTTCCAGTTCCCCAGGCTCCCTCTGTCTACCCTGCTATGTGCTAAAGTGAAAAAAAAACAAGCAATTATAAATAAATAAATACACTGTGCCTATTTAGTTATAACCTTCTTTAGCTTCATGCTGAATCCTATAAGTAATATATAATATTAATATTTTTTTAATAATTGTATTTTTTTACAGAGCTCTATATATTGAACCCACACTCTTACTACTCGATGAACCTACAAATCATTTAGATCTTAATGCCGTTATTTGGTTGGACAAGTAAGTATATGTCGATATAAGATTTAAAAATCTATTATTTCTATTAAGACTAACATTTTCTTAAGTATAAAATGTAATAAATAATATAAAATAGATAAAAGAGCTTATTAACACAGGTTTTTTTTTTCAAAACTGAAACTTAAGGAGTACACATTCAAACTTTGATAAATTTAATTATTAAGTTAACAATTTTGCATATCTAAAGAAAAAAATATTCATAATTTAATTGTGTGTTATTTTTGCAGCTATTTACAGGGATGGAAGAAGACGTTGCTAGTAGTATCTCACGACCAGTCGTTCTTAGATAATGTGTGCAATGAAATTATACATTTAGACCAACAAAAGTTACTTTACTACAAGGGCAACTATTCTATGTTCAAGAAAATGTACGCGCAAAAACGGAAGGAAATGATAAAGGAGTTTGAGAAACAAGAGAAGCGAATAAAGGAAATGAAGGCACATGGACAGTCTAAGAAGGCGGCTGTAAGTAAATTTTCATAATTATTAAAAATTAAGTTTTCATTTTTTCCCGACTGCTAAGGAAGGGTTATGTTTTTCGCGCGTATCTTGTATGTATGTAATATTCTTTATTACCTCGTAGCTCCAGAACCGCTGAACGGATTTACATATTTGAGGTGTCGTTAGATTTGTATTAGTAGCCCAAGTGTTCTTAGATAGGTGACGTTAATAAAAAATAATCATGGCGGCTGTGGTACGCCATTGGACGTAGTGAAAAAAAATTTTTAGTTTCGAATACAACAATATGGGTATCAAATTAAAGAGCTCAATTTCAGGATTTCAAAAAAGTATATCATGATTATCATTACCATAATAAATTCTATCAAAAAAATGAAAAATAAAAAAATATTTGTAAAAACAAAAACCCCGACTGCATAAAACTAAAAAGAAAATAAACAAGCCCAATAGTTTATTAGGATTAACAGTCGGGACCTAATTTAATATTTCTTAAGTAATTCTTCAATCAATAAAATCTTTACCAGGAACCTCGCATAATTTAAAGAGGCCCCGACTGTTAATGCTAATAAACTATTGGGCTTGTTTATTTTCTTTTTAGTTTTATGCAGTCGGGGTTTTTGTTTTTACAAATATTTTTTTTGAATATATTTATAGGTATATTTTGTACGTTTTATGCTTTAACACCAGAATATCATAGTATTTTTTTAAAAATTAACCAACATTTTGTATTGTTTTAGTTATTGCTTTAATAAAAAAATAAATATTATATTACTAAGTTTTTGACACATTTTTTATATACTCATTTCTTCAATATGCCCAATTACATTATGATTGTTTCCTAATTAAGATTCTTATGAACAACTTATCATGGTAAGAGGCCATTCCTTATCGTATCACTTTTTGGTACATTAAAAATATTTACACAATATAAGTAAATTGATATAATATAATAATTAACAGGAGAAAAAACAAAAAGAAGTTCTCACACGTAAACAAGAGAAGAACCGCAGCAAGTCGCAGCGCGAGGAGGCGGAGGACAGCGCGGCGCCCGTGACGCTGCTGCAGCGCCCCAAGGAGTACCTGGTCAAGTTCTCGTTCCCCGACCCGCCGCCGCTGCAGCCTCCTATACTGGGATTGCACAGTGAGTCAAAATTAAATCAGCTTCACGCTGTATCCCGCACACAGCAGGGTAGGCAGAGGGAATCTAGTGTTAAGACACTCCATTCTTCATTTTCTGCCAAATTTTGGAGGTATTGAGTATTGACTTTTACCACAACACCAGAGCGAAGAAATGAAAATATAAAAAAAACTGAGATTCAAGGAACTATGTCCGACATGATGTCTTCAATATTTCAGCCGTCTAATATTTGCTCTTTTCTAGTTGTTTGCTTACTTTGTTTTGTGCTAAGAGTTTTTTGAGCTTCACGCTGTATCAGGTAAATAGCAGGCAGAGAGTACCTAGTGTTAAGACACTCCGTTCTCTAGTTCAGAATTCAGTAGACACTGCTGCTGAATGTGTGACATTGCGTGTTGAGTGGCGAAACGGAAGCGGATTATATATTTAATTCCCCCACGTGGAAATCTGAACTCACAACCTTCACGTTTACAATCTCACCCCTGCATTTTTTTATTAAATCTTCATGTATTTATAGACGCCAAACTTTATATTTAATATTTCTATATTTTCTTTAGATGTGGACTTCAACTTTCCCACTCAGAAGCCTTTGTTCAAGCAAGTGGACTTCGGTATCGATCTCAATTCCCGTATCGCGATTGTGGGTCCAAATGGTGTTGGCAAATCTACTTTCCTTAAACTTCTAGTGGGTGAACTGAGCCCCATTGAGGGAGAGCTCATCAGGAATCACAGGCTGGTGAGGAAATGTACAGATTATTATATTAGCGGTAGAGTAACTACGGCACAGTGTCTAATTGCAAACGGGACTGACTTACTACGGAATAATGTCTAAAACGAAATTAGCCTGGATTCGAATTTTTAATGCCCTTAAACTTTTGATATCTAGGATTTTGTCGTATGTGGAAAGCAGGCTTTAACGGCATTTTATATTTAAAATTTCAGATTTAACATTTGAGGCCAGTCGTAGATCGAACCTACAAACAGTTGGTTTTACAGTCTATGAAATATTTACTTAAATTTATATATTGATTTCTTCGCTCTGGTGTCGAGGCAAAGCGCGGCGTTAAGTTCTGCCACTCAACACACATTGCTTCCAGAATTCTGCAGAAAGGGGAATGGAATGTCTTAAAACTAGGTTCCCGCTTATAACTATAATATATTGCTTATATTGATTGTGGCCAGTTGTGGCGCAGCGGTACAAGCGTGTGACTGTAAACGCGCCAGGCTGTGGTTTTGATTTTGACGAAACGAAATATTTAATGTCTTCATTTCTTCGCTCTGGTGTCGAGGCAACGCGTGTTGTTGAGAACCGCTTCTTAACATTCAATACCTCCAGAATTGCGCGGAAAATGAGGAACTGAGTGTCTCAATACGAAGTTCCCTCTGCCTATCCTGCAGTTTGCGGGATACAGCGTGAAATTAAAAAGAAATGTTGATTAACTTAAATTATTTGACAGAGGATCGGTCGCTTCGACCAGCACTCCGGAGAGCATCTAACAGCTGAAGAATCTCCAGTAGAATATTTGCAAAGACTGTTTGGGCTACAATATGAGAAGGCTAGGAAAGCTCTAGGAACGTTTGGACTCGCCAGTCATGCGCATACCATAAAGATGAAGGATCTGAGCGGTGGACAGAAGGCCAGAGTTGCTTTGGCTGAACTCACTTTGATGGCACCCGATGTTGTTATTTTGGTTTGTATGACATTTTAGGTTTTTTTTTTTATTAGGAATAAGTATTGTATATTGAAAGAATAGAAGAGTTTTGTAGATATACTGTTAGTTTTAAGTGTGAAGTTACATGTATTTTTTTTTAATTTGTGGAAATATTCACTTTAAACATAAATATTTATCTAGGATCAGACTTAAATCTACAACGGTTGGCTTTAATGAACTCAAATGTTGTAATTATAATGATGTACGTTTAAATCGCTCCTACAATAAAGTATTAACAATATTGAGGAGTCCTCTCTTGGAGCTCCTCTGTATTCGTCAATGAAGTTTCAGCTTTCTTTGTTGTAAAATGAAGTATAATATATTATGTTATCTTCTAAACTTGATTTCAGGATAAACTGTTTTTGCCTAGCTTTTTTATCCGCCGCCGATATAGCCTAGACTGGCCTAGCCGGAACTGGTTTATCTTATCGGGCTGTGGATGAACTACTTTAGTCTAGCAGTATATCGACTTAGTCTATAGCGCACTGGTTCCCAACCAGTGGTCCGCGGATCACCAGTGGTCCACAGAAGCCTAAATATGCGCGAACGATTTTAATTTTATGACTGGGGATG
This sequence comes from Heliconius erato demophoon, assembly GCA_018249695.1. NCBI lineage: Eukaryota > Metazoa > Arthropoda > Insecta > Lepidoptera > Nymphalidae > Heliconius > Heliconius erato. The sequence goes on from DWQW01006006.1 coordinate 8,308, forward strand.
GTAAAGTGAAGTTTCTGTATGACCATCACAGTTATTTTTTATTATACCATATGCATAGTGGTCCCTGCTATAAAGAATGATATCAAAGTGGTCCTTGATCAAGAAAAAGTTGGGAACCCCTGCTATAGCGGATATGAAGAACTTAATTTAGCCTAGGCAAAACTAGTTTTTTTTTGTTTAGTTTGTCCGATAACATATATTTATTTGTTATATTTCCAAAACCAGGACGAACCAACGAACAACCTGGACATAGAGAGCATAGACGCGCTGGCGGAGGCCATCAACCAGTACAAGGGCGGCGTGGTCATCGTGTCGCACGACGAGCGCCTCATCCGCGAGACCGACTGCGCGCTCTACGTCATTGAGGATCAGACTATTAACGAGGTGGTTTATTGTTTAAATATATATTTTTTTAATAATATAGGCCGGTCGTGGCGCAGCGGCACGAGGTGTGACTGCAAAACCGACTGGTTGTGGGTTCGATCCCCACTCGAGGAGATGAAATATTTACTTAAATTTATATTTCCATTTCTTCGCTCTAGTGTCGAGGTTAAGTGCGGCGTTGAGTTCTGCCACTCAACACGCAATGCCTCCAGAATTCAGCAGAAAGTGGGGAACGGAGTGTCTTAACACTAGGTTCCCTCTGCCTACCCTGCTGTGTGCGGGATACAGCGTGAAGCTAATTTAATTTAATTTTAATTTTTTTTTTTTTTTTATTGTAATTTTTTGCCAGTTTCCCGTTTTCTGCATAGGAAGGCCAAGTGTTAAATCATTCCGTTGCGCACGGGCCGCCTATATATTTCGGGACATTGCGTTTCGAATAGTGATAATCAACTTCGAGCTTTGTATATAAAAGCTTAGAAATGAAAATAATTTAAATTTTATCGTTCACTCAACCATCCCATTTACTGTCGGATAAAGTAAACGTTGACTCGATGAAGGTTTTTTTTTCTATTTTGAATACTTCCATGATTGATTTAGGGGAGATGTAATAGCTCAGGGAAACAAAATTATTTTTTAGAAAACGCATAAAATTCTAGGCCAGTGGCCAGTCGTGGCGCAGGGGTAGAAAGTGTGACTGTAAAACCGACTGGTTATGGGTTCGATCCCCACTCGAGGAGATTAAATATTTACTTAAATTTATATTTTTAAGCGCGGCGTTGAATTCTGCCACTACTCAATACACAATGCCTCCGGAATTGGGCAGAAAGCGGGGAACGAAGTGTCTTAACACTAGGTTCCCTCTCCCTACACTGCTGTGTACGGGATACAGTGTGAAGCTGATTTGATTTGATTTTGATTTTAATAAATATATTATTTTTTAATATTCGCAGGTCGACGGAGACTTCGACGACTACCGTAAAGAGTTGTTGGAGAGTCTCGGCGAGACGATCAACTCACCGTCTATCATTGCAAACGCTGCTGTGTTACAGTGAACTTAACGAAATTGCATATAATACATCCCGACAACAACTTTATGAACTATCAGAAGTCCATTACAACACTAAAGTACAGTAGAGCCCGACGCTATGTATCGTTTACTGCGCCAGGGCAGTATGTGATACGAAGTGACGTCGAGCTTAGTATATTAAATATTATGCACACGATTGTACACAACTGTACCAAATTTCACAAAGTTTTTGTCGGTCTGTACTTCTCGATGTACGAATTGTTTCGACAGATCTATTTATTCTTGTGTCTATGTATTGAATGATATATATTGTGTTCATAAAAATTAAATATTAAGTTTTGTATAGTTATTTTTTATGTGTTTTTTACATCGTTGTAGTCGTCGCGCGTCGTCGCGACGATTGTGGGTTCGATTCCCATGTGAAGGAATGAACTATTTTCGTTTCCTCTTTCTGGTAACAAGACAGCGCAGTGTTGTCTTGCTGTGCGTGAACGATATACATATACAATGTATTAACATTTTAATACAGTATTATTTATTTTTTATTTTCAGAAGGGCAAATTGCATGAAATCCACGTTTAATATACATTTTACGAACATAACATTATTTAATAATTTATCTGATTCTGTCGGACCTTTCGTCATCATTTTTATATGTAAAGAAATATACATTATTATTTTACCGATTTGAGTTTTTTTATGAAAAAATATTTTATTATTATAGATTTTTTTGTCAACCATACAGCACAATTCCTTATTATATATGATGCAAAAAAATAACTTATTTTTGCACTAATATTTGCTATGTAATTAAATATCCCCCATCTTTTATAATTATTATAAGAATATAATTCAATCTATTCATTATTTCACTTTTTAAGGTATTTCTTAATAGTCCCAATGTTACACACAAGTGCCTATTAGAAATATCACAAATTTATGTAAAGCTTTGGTCGTTGTATTAATAATATTAATCACATTTAAATAATATGTATTAATAAAAAGTATATGAAAATATTTTTTAGCATTTTATAAATAGTTATTGTAACAATCCCATTAGAGAACTCGAAATGCTATGTATATTTGTAAATGTAGGTGGTGTAAAAGTAAGTGGAAGTATCAAACGGATACCTGGTGCTGGTGACAGTATATAGGTTGTATAAAATTTTTCATAGTAAACCAGTTTTTCCTACACAAAAGTACGTTCTCTTTTTATGTAATATCTATTAAAAAAAATTATCCCGCACGCAGCAGGGTAGGCATAGGGAACAGACACTCCGTTTCCCACTTTGCCGAATTCTGGAGGCATTGCGTGTTGAGTGGTAGAATTCAACGCCGCGCTTTGCCTCGACACAAATATAAATTTAAATAAATATTTGATCTCCTCGAGTGGGGATCGAACCCACAAGCAGTTGGTTTTACAATTTCACTTTGTGCCCCTGCGCCACGACTGGCCTCGCTGCTGGCTATCTGGTAATATCTATTACATATAATAAAATTGTAACTGTTCGCCGTCTGTACATGGAAGATATGTGAGACGAACTTTTATCGGGGGAACAATAAATACATAAAAAAGTTTTTTTTTTGTATGTTTGTCGGTTTGTCAGTGCGATTGTGTACGTAAATCTCAGAAACGGGTTCTCGGATTTAAATGCAGTTCTTACTATTATATTTTGGCAAATTTCCCTTAACAATTAGTGTTTGTTTTAATTAAATCGGTTCAATAATAAACAATTTTTTTTGATATAAAGTAGGTATTATATTAGAAAACGAACAATTATGTATACAGCTTCTCGCTGTATCCCGCACATAGCAGAGTAGGCAGAGGGAACCTAGTGTTAAAATACTTCGTTCCCCACTTTCCGCCGAGTTCTGGAGGCATTGCGTGTTGAGTGACGGAACTCAACGCCGTTTATTTTGACAAATACAATTGCCTAATTTAGTTTTTTTTATGTCGAGTGTAGTTAAGTAAACGAAAAGTAAGAAGTAAATATTAGTTACCGGGTATCCGTTTCATCTAATATAAAGTGAATATAATTTTGTATATTAGAAAATTTTTTTCAAAGATATTCTGCATGCGGTAGTTTTCATTATTTAAGCTACGGCACATATGTATTTAATATTATTATAGTAGAACAAAATGGCCACGACGATTTAAATATTTTATTTATATTTACAATTACAATATATTAAAGATTTTTAGGTGAAAATATTTTTTAACCTGTTAATAACGTGACATAGTACACTCGTAGATAGAACTCAACGCCGCATTCAGTCTCGCCGAAGTGGTGATATGATAATAAATCATTCCCCTGAACGTGGATCGAACCCAAAATCTTTCAAAATGCGTTTGCAGCCCAATGTTTATTTTATGTCTAATTTAAAAATTATAGAAAATCTGTTTTCAATCCTACTGGGAAGCAATTTTATTCGTTATAAAAATACTTTGATAGCCGATACTGAAACAAAAACGGTTGAGTTCTAGTAGACAATCTCTTACGTTTTTGTACGGTAAACCTAAAGCGAAAGCGAAAAACTGGAAAAAAAGTTTATATTTATATAGTAATAATTATTGATATGATAGTATTTTTAATTTAAATTACGAATAATATTTTATGATGTGTCGTAGTTTAATTTTAGAACAAATTCCTTAAATAATTTATTTAATTAAATTTTGTTACAAAATACTATATATTGTGTTTATTTTATCCTCCATAGTTACCACCATTTGTTTAACGACTCGTTATTAAACATAAGTTTCGTATTTATTTATTTATAATTTAAAATAATATCAGTAAATTCGGGAATAGGTATAGACAGGCGAAAATGTCTAAAGATGAATTGGTTTAGTTCCTTTTACTTTAAACGCAACGGTTCGATTCCCAAGCGAATTAAATATTTTCATTTTCTCGTTCTTGTTACGAGGCAGCGCGGCGTTGAGTTCCGCCATTCAACCTCCATCGTCTCGGCGGAAAGTGGGGTGATTTGTTCTGGATACAGTGTGAAGCTTATAAACAAATATTATATAAACCATAATAGCAAGATCGTATTCCTTACTAAGTTATTTGCATAAAAAATATTTACTTAATATTCAAATATTTAATTAAATGTGTATCACATGGCCACATGATTTACTTCATTTGTGGGTACAAATCTCATATTTTATTTAAATATTTATTTAGAGGCCGGTTGTGGGTTGATGCCCTTTTCATTTAAAAATTATACACTTATGAAACGGGCATGAGAATGTATTAGTAAAGCAACGGTCTTGTTATATGTATGTATGTATGTATCTATGTAAGAGTAGAAGTGGAGAGATGTACGGAATAATTGTTTAAAACATCCAAGGTTATTAGAGTAAGCGTTGTGATTAAGTTAACATATACAATTTTTTGGAACCTTGATGGGAACGCCTTAACACTAGGTTCCCTCTGTTTACCCTGCACATGCAGGATACAGCGTGACGTAAGAAAGTACCTTTTGATATTAACAAAGTACCAGAACCGCTATTTGAACCCACAACTATCTTAGTCAGTATTGATCGACACTCAGACTGATGATACATAGTAATTTAGTATATTTTCCGACACAAAAACCTTTTAATTAGGCATAAGATAAATAGATATTACACATAAATTTATAATTCATAAAAGAAGTATTTCTAAAATATTAGATTTACTACTGAAATCTATTTTAAAAGACAGCCAACAATGAATGTAGAATGATTTTAAAATAACTGCAGTCCCAACGTTATATCGAGTCTATCTCGCGGACATTCTTTCCAAGTTTTTCCTCAATTTGCCCGCAGCCTTTCGCCCCTCCATTACAAACTTCTCAGCTTCATTAGAGGATTTAAAACGCAAATTTCCTTTTCGATTGTAACTTTTTTCCACTTTTGAAAAGAAGCTTCTTTAAGACGCGAAAGAAAATTAGTAGGTATCCTCTCCTTTGAAAGTGGAAACGTTTTTTTTAACAGGTTCGTTAGAATTTAATTTTACACAATATGCCAGAATAATTACGTTTCCTCCTATTTTTATGCAAATTTTAAAAAAGTCTTTAAAGTGAAGTAAAAAAAAAATTAAGACATCAAGGTGATGTCTTCTATAATTTATTTTGTATTGTTAAGTCACATTTTTTGATGTGAATGTCTATATGTTAATGTTAATAAATTTACTAATATATGTAGTATATATATATCTACATACTAATTAGATACTAACATTATAAAGTTTGTAAGAAGTTTGTTTGGTTGAACGCACTAATCTCGAGAAGTAGTACCTGGTTAGAATCAAAAAAATATTTCCGTGTTGTAAGACTATCACATTAATAACTTCGATGTAATCATATAACTGCATTCAGAACTACCTCGGACATTTAGTATACGTGACGTAGATATCATACACAAATCTTATTTGTCCCCATATACATATATGGCTAAGCTGTAGGTACCAGCTATTATAATATAAAAAATCGTCAAAAACAAAAATAATATTGACGATTATATCAAAAGACGTATCTAATGAAATCCAATAACATTTCCCAATCAGATTTACTTTATACAACATACGACGCCTAAATACATTACTGAATTATCCACTAATAAGCCAACAATAAGAGGTATGGCTGTCACCCCGGGAGCGTATTACCTCTGGAGCACTTCTCCGCCCCTTCTTAACTTATTCTAACTCCACATACAACCTTGTCACAGTCACCCCAGCATCAAATATTGAAGGGGAACGAGCAAAAGCTTACTGTGACAGAGTTCCACGTTTCGTTGATACCATAATTTCATACAAAATATACACAATAGAAGCGATTACTCTCCCCCGCGACTTTATTTGTACAGTTATTAGGTATGTCGGTGAAGAGATATTTAAATTTCATTAGGTTTGTTTTACACTTAATTTGTGAGGGGCCTCTCATATCGAAGGGGTGGGGCCCCCTTTTTACTTTGAGCTTTCAACTTATTTCGTATTGCCCTCCTATCCATGTATTGTATTGTATTGTATTGTATTGTATTGTATTGGTGATTTAAATTCTAATAGATAAGTATCAAACAACCGCGCCGTGATGGTGATAAATACCTAATCTATTTGATCATCTCGAAATTGATATAGAAGTGGGCTTTGAAATGTTAGCTGTTACTGTAATGTGAATGTAATGTGTTACTGTTAATATCTATTCAGATTACTAAAAAAATAAATAAATCAGCTTCACGCTGTATCCCGTATACAGTAGTATAGGCAGAGGGAACATAGTGTTAAGACACTCCGTTCCCCACTTTCTGTCGAATTCTGGAGGCATTGCGTGTTGAGTGGCAGAATTCAACGCCGCGCTTAACCTCGACACCAGAGCGAAGAAATGGAAATATAAATTTAAGTAAATATTTCATCTCCTCGAGTGGGGATCGAACCCACAACCAGTCGGTTTTACAGTCACACTTTGTGCCGCTGCGCTACGACTGGCCTCAGTTTACTATATATATTTATCTTTTGAATCAACACTTCTATTTGTTGTTAAAGTATTGCATGTGTTTTAAAATCTGCCGTGTTGACCTTTGAATGGATTGAGACGATTTTGAATGGAATGAATGAACTATTTTTTCATATTATTCAATTGTAAGATAAAATTAATATGTAGATAGAAAGCTTGGTATATTGTCATTGCACAGGTAATTAAAAAAATTGAAAAGTTTTAAATAAAAACCATTTTTTTTATGTTTTTCATTGGCCTTCAGGATTCGGCGGAAAATGGAGAACGGAATTATGTTAATGTTAATGAAGTGACTTAACACTAGGTTCCCAGGGTCACTATGCTTACACTGTCAAGTGCGGGATTCAGCGTGAAGCTGAAAAAATGTTTTTAATTAAGAATAAAGAGTTATTACCATGATAAAGTGTAATATTCTAGTTGAATAGAAACAGTATTAATAGATACTCTATACGACTACAGGCGCTCATTGTCAGAAGAATCTGTAGTTGTTGTATTTTCTAATGTAGCATATCAATATAAATATTACTATTAAATCTAATCAACATCTTCCAGACAGATCACAAAACTATAAAGAAAAAAAAACACTAAACTAAATAAAAATCTAGAAACACACATAGACAATAGCCACTTCCAAAGACAAACCAAAGACAAAAAAAAGAACACAATCCACTAAAACACCTCCGCTCTCCGTATAGATAGATAGATATATAGATAGATAGATAGATGAATTCATTTACTTTTTCTCCGTAAATGACGTTCATTGTAATTTGCTCGCCGGCCCAGAGTTGTAAGTGGCTAGCGTTTCGCAGACGCAGACTCCATTAACAGTGTTCGCCGGACTGTCACAATCATTTTTCTTTACCGCCGCCGCTAATTCTCGGCCGCGCTTCAGTGACTGTACACTTTGTTGGTACGTTTTGATCGTTTGCCTTTTTTTGTATATATTTATATATATTGTGAAAATAATGTTATTATAGAGCTTTAAGATTTACATCGTTTGTCATCAATTTGAATTAAAAAAGGTTCTGTATTCCAATAGGGAAAAGTGGAAGCTTTATGGATCTCTTTAATTTGTGCTGTCTGTCCGTATGTCAAGGACATTTATCTCGAGATAGCGTAGAGATGAAAGTAATATGAGCTATTCAGGTCTACGGTCCCCCGGAGCGTAGAAAATATCCAGCTTCTACGTGAACATAATTAAAAGATACAAGCGTTTATGCATCGTTTTTGATGCATTTTGTATGAAATGAGCCGCGTAATCAAGTCCCGTTAGGTACTTTCCGTGGACCTACAGTTATGAAATTGAGCATAATGTGAGATCTCACAATATAAATAAAGGAAAAATCTGAAAAGTGAAAGCTTATAGATATTACATTAAAAAAAAACATTACAAACTTATATTTAATATTTCTAACACTTGTCAACTTTTCATAAGACGTGTCCATACTAAAATACCAATAATTTTTTTTCAAATCTATTTTTGAATCCTTAAATTTTATCACTTTTTACAAAATACGAAATTACAAACACAAATACTTACCATTATATATATATAAACTGTAGCAATATCCATTCATTTTCCTCTAAACATTCATATACATATAAAAATCCTCCAGCACCAAGACTGTTCAAGCAACGATCACAGTACAGAGGTTGATATCGACTTTTATTAGTCTGGAGGGGTTGGTCATTACCGAGATAAAGCCGCTGCCACCTGATAAAGTGCGTTTTGTTGCT
>DWQW01006007.1:0-16945 GCA_018249695.1 Heliconius erato demophoon
ATAAACTAAGAAAATTAAAACAATGGGGCATTGAAAGGCTAATACGGGGAAATCGCGGAGCGGTCGCCTGGGAACCTTCCATCAGTTTGATCCGTCAGCATATTCGTGGGATTAGGGTTCCGTAACTAACTTAATAATAAAAGGAAGTTTCAACACAAAATATTTCACTTCGTTAAACTCGTTTAATGAGCATGAACAGTGCCTATTTTGAAATAATAATATATTTTTTTTTGAAATAATAAAAATAAAGTGCTTTGTGTCGTGTTTACAAAAAAATTAAGAATAAAAAACATATATATATATACATCGCTTTCATAGGTTTGTGTCTGTGTGCATCATTCTTGACAAATGGCTTTTTTATTTAACAACGAAAATTTTATTATTTTGTTTACAAAATACAATTTTTGTCGTCTTTGAAAAAATCTCTTTTGTTTTAATCGTATAAAATTTTTATAGAGTAGTTAAAACTGTTGTTTCATTTAAAGTGATGATGACAAAAACACTCCATATATATATATATATATATATATATGTATAAAGAAACCAACAGTAACTAAATTATGTTTTTTTTCTTTTAGATAATCTATCTACTACCAGAAAATCATATTTATTAAAATATTTAAAAGATCATTTATTTTCAGTCAAAATCAGCAACGATGTTACGATTCTTGTATCTGATAATATTTTCGTGGATTTCAATAGTGCCAGTTCTATGCACGGTTGAGACACAGCTGTTTGACTCGTTTACTGGGAGAATTATAACGCGGCAAGAATATGAAGAGCATATAAAAGAAAACACTACTTTGTAAGTACATTAGGTTTATGCTATGGATAAATTTGGCTGTTATTGTTTCTCAAACTTATTATTAAATACATATTTTTAAACATTTTTTATTTCGAATAACTGACATTTAACTGACTGATTATTATTTTAGTTACACGCTAGAACAGACTCCGTTCCCATTGAAACATTTCTGTTCATCACTTTCCATCTAATTCTCGATGCTCGCTAGGAACGCCGTAATTAAAGAACCAATTTTCGAGACATTGCGTGTTGATTGACGGAACTCAACGCCGCGCTTCTTCATGTCCTTCATCCTACTAATATAAGAAATGTGAAAGTTTGTGACATTGGAAGCTTGTTTCACTTTCACGCTAAAACTACTGAACCGATTTAGATGAAACTTTGAATTAATATAGCTTACATATCAGAGTACCACACATACTAATAATTTATTTAATCATTTTTTATAATTTTACTATATAACAACAAATTTAAGCGGGCGAAGCCGCTTTTTTGGTCACTAGTATAATATAATCCAGTTATTTAATATTATAGTTGGTGTGTTAATGAAAACAAGCCTTGTAACTACCATGAAGGGCGACGCTTGGATGGATCATGTAATAACTTACGATATCCAAGTTCAGGCGCCGCTCATACACCGTCATTGGATGTACTACCACCTGTTTATGATAAAGGTACAGATTTTTTTTCTTTTTTATGTTTCCATACCTTAAAAGATAAAACAGAACCCCTATAGGATCGCTTTGTTGTCCGTCTGTCATCAAGATCATTTATTTCAAGATCGTTTGGAGGTATCAAGCTGAAACTAATATTTTCATGTAATATAAGTGAAACAAATACTTTCTGCATTTGTTTCATTTACATGAAACCTCATCAGAAAAATAAAGAAATAAGATCCGAAAAGTGTGCAAATAAATAAGTTTATTCCTAATTTCTTTTTGTCAATTTCATAATTTGTACTTTACACTCAAATTAGCTATGTCAATACTGACTAATTCAAAATTTAAAGGATATTATAAAAATATGAGACTTAGAGAGTATAACAATTTGAACTCTTTTTTTAGATTTCAAACCAAGAAAGGGTAAAAATGGTGAAGACTTGCCTCTAAGCAGGAAGGTCCGCACCACGCTGCTGTCCGAGGGCCGCGTGCATGACTCCTACTTCACGCACCTCGTTACCTACTTTTCCGTGTTTATGTCTGCTGATTTGCTTTCATTTCATGATACTAGTAAGATTATTTATAGACACGTATTATTGTAGAGTGTAAGACCGTCGTGACCCTGTGGCACAAGGGTGTGACTGTAAACTCAAAGGTAGTGGGTTGGATTTCCTCGATCTGGTGTCAAGGAAAAGCGCAGCGTTGTACAGCCACTCAACATCCAATGTCTTCAGAATTCGGAAGAAAGTGGGGCAAAAAGGTAGCGGGATTTGAGCTCGCGCCGTCTAAGCACTCTGACCATTAAGCCATACGTTCTCAGCAAGCTTCCTCGATATTCTTATACGCTTGTTACAACCTATTTATGTTATTAATATTTCTGTAGGGTTTTTTTTAGAAATTCGCACTACCCAAAGATACTTAGAATTATCATTTGGTAATTATATTCAAAGTAGTATTCCACACTTAAGAAAGAAAATGGAAGTGTCTAAATGGAAACGGAGTGTCTTAACACTTGATTCCCTCTGCCTACCCTGCTATGTGCGGGATACAGCGTAAAGCAGAGCGTGGCATTTAAAGCAGTCGAGCGGACACATTTATCAATCCTCCAAATTAATATAATGTGAACAGTTCGTTTGGTTGAACGCGCTCACCTTAGGAATTTACTGGTCCGATTTAAAGAAATATATTTTTCTATTGGATAATTCTTTTATCAAGGGATAAATAAATAGGATTCATAATATCACATTAATCATTTCAATATAATAAATACCACCTACTATTTGTCATGTATCGAACACGAGTCTTACATATCTTTTTCATTACGATGTCACAGGAAGAAACCAGTAAATAAATAACCCCAAAGTAAAATTTGAATCTAAAACCACCACTTGCAAGTACCTACTACACCATAAAGGATGTTATGTTGTTACGAGGGATCGTCACACTCTAGTGCTAGTAATAAGTGTTGTGTAAGTAACAATAAGTGTTATTATCACTAGAGTGTGACGAATCGCTTCGAAGATGCTCGTAAGAAATATTTTTTATTGTAATAAATATATTTTGTATAATTGTTTTAAATTAATATTTTCTTAGTTTATAATTTTATGTGTTATATTAGTAACGGTATACAACGTCAGTTGGGGAAATATGCAAATAATGTCTATTATAAAGGTTAGTTTAAAAATAAATATGTATTTTTAAAGTAATGCACATCTATAATAAAAAAAAATATAAGAAAAACAAGGCCAATACTTTATTAGTATCAACAGCCAGGACCCATTCAAATTTTAAAGGGCTGCTTCTGCTTGGGATGTTTCAACTCTTAGAGGAATAGGCCCCAATTGCTGTCGTGGGCTAACATTTGGTCCCAAAAAAAAAAAAAGTAAACATCAGACAGACGAACAACTAAAAATCACAAAAATACATATCTTCTGTAACTTTTATAAAGACCCTTTAAATTACTTATTTTTAGTTTATATTTTGTTTATTTGATTACAGTTAACTATCTGGTATGGAGAGATTGCTGCGACAAGAAAGCGGATTCAGATCCAGAATGTGCAAGACAATACATACCAAACGATGATCCAGTACATCGCTTTACAAATGAGAGATGTTTCAATTTGACACACCCGTGGACATTCCAAGCTAGGGGATGTGTTAAGAACAACACTAAACCAGAACGGGTACATTTTTGACTAAATATTTATCTTATTTAAATATTAGCAGCAATATTAAATCAAAATGAACAGTATCTGACTTGCATTGCGGATGATTTTAATCGACGGTTGAAGGTTCTAATCCCATTCGCGGAAATGTTTTTTTTTATTTTCTTACTCTGGTAAGAAGAAAAGAAACAAAACAACAAAAATACAAAATGGGCGGAAAACTCCGGTACGGAGTATCCTAGCTCTAGGTTCCCTCTAACTACCCCGATGTATGCAGGATACTGAGTGAAACTAAAAAAAATACTTGACAAATAACTTCCTTTTCTTAAAGTTTCTGTTAATTTTATATGAAATAATATATAAGTGTTATAATTAAGACAACTGTTATATGTGGAATGCAATGTGAAGCTGAAAAAAGTGCTAGAACTTAATAACAGTATACATAATTTATCGAATCAAGATAACATTATTTTTGCGATTTTCAAAAATTTACAAAATATTTTCATTTTCAGATTATAACCGCTACGCCGCTGTTTGATTTATCTCAAATATATGCTAACAATACCAAGATAAGGTTATTTAAGGACGGGTTGTTAAAATATGAAATGGTAGAGGGCAGGATGTGGCCGCCGTCTTTTAAACCTAACATCAAACTTTGTCTCCTCAACCAAGGATCAGAAACGAGGTGTCATAATATAGGTATTTTTAAATATTGATTAGTACATCCAGACGTGCGCCTGGCTGCCCACTCATCTGCCTGATAAATTCTAGATCTGAGAACATTCCGACATAGCCACAAATATTTATACAAGATATGTCGAAATCTCGAATCAATACGTAATTCAAAGTGAAGCAAGAAATCCGTACTATTATAATTTTTGCTCAGAAAATATATTCTTAAATATGAAATTTTCATAACGAATTAAACAGCCTTTGATCTTTGTCAAAATACCGACAGCCGTCCCGATCGACCACAAGCAGACTGCTGACGTGCTGATGCCCATGCTTGTGGTCGTTGAATGTCGTTTTGACCGCACTCGTGTGAATGCTGTATTACAACTCCCACGTTTTTTTCGTATCACAGGTGTCTGTAATGCAGTGTAAAATAGTGTCAAGATATTCCGTTCCTCTGTTTTCGCCCGATTTTGGAAATATTACGTATTGAATAATATTTCGAAAATTGAACGGTCACTGAAGAACCGAGTGTCTTAGCAATAGATTCCCTCTGCCTACCCTGCTATATGTATAATACGGAGTGAAGCTGTATTTTGTTCAAATTTTGTTGTAGCTTTTTACATTATTCATCAACATCTCGTAGCCAGTTCACGTCGACGTAGTGTTCGTACGAAACGTGGGGAACGGAGTATTTTACGATAATTTCACTCTGCTTAACCTGCTTTATGCGGGATACAGTGTAAGGCAAAATATTTTAAGAATATATATTTTATTTAAGGAGAAGAAAGCAGCAACGGTATATTGGGTACGAACTTGTTCACAATCTGGATGTGGCGTCACCACAACCGCGTGGCGACTCAGCTCGCGCGCCTCAACCCGTGCTGGGGGGAAGACCGGCTGTTCTACACGGCGAGGGACATCAACATCGCTGTTGTTACACAGATATTTTACTATGAACTTAACGCTTTGCTACTTGGCAAGTATTTCTTTTATGTAGATATCATTAAAATTGCTTTTAAATTGTAGTTTCTCTATGTTAACATGTTTTGAAATCTTACACAGAATTTCTTTTACAATTTAAGTATTTTTTGCCACTAGGAACGACAATAGCGAAACGTCTTTATATTAATGATATCTCTTTTCTGGTTATTAATAAAAATATAATAAGGCCAGTCGTGGGGCAGGGGCACGAAGTGTGACTGTAAAACCGACTGGTTGTGGGTTCAATCCCCACTCGAAGAATAAAATGTTTATTTATTAGTTAATAAAAAAGTATATAAAACAAAAATATAAATATTTAAAAATAATTATATTAAAAACGAAATTCTAAATTACATTATTATAAATATTTTTTCAGGTGAAGAAAACCTCTTGAGAGAAGGTATATTATCTCCTACACCTACACATAGAGATTTGTACAATGAGAATGTACCGGCGGTGTCTATGGAATATGGTATGGTATTACGATGGATGCATACCATTCAAGAAGGCATAGCTAAGTAAGTATATAAACATGCATACATATATAAATTTTATATACGTTTGTATGTATTTTTACCGCCAAATTCTGGAGGCACGTGTTGAGTGGCGGAGCTTAACGCTGGGCTTTGGCTCGTTTCCAGAGCGAGAGAATGAATAAACATATACATTTCATTCCCAATCGAGGAAGTGAAATATTTTATATAAGAAAGTACAGGATACAGGATACAGCGCAAAGCTAAAAAAAATTAAGAAAAGGATTTACCAAAAATCCTTTCAAGATTTTGCAAAACTCCAAAAGTTTAGGTTCGGTAGTTTAGGCTATGTTACCGTTTTATCTATTTCTTTAATTAGAATCTTCTATTATCTATTTATATCTATTTAATTGGAATCCATATTAATCGGGACAAGCATAAAGCTATTCTTTCTAATTTTGCTTTTTTTTCTATTTCTTAATATAAGTGCACAGACAACCTCCCAACCCAATCTCTTCGAGATCCATTTTATCAAACGTAAAAAATTTCGTCACTGTCATCGCAAGTGCACGCAGTCCCGAAAAGTGAATGACAGTGACAAAGAATTTATTGTCACCCTGACAAAAGTCACCAATGCGCGCTATCCCTAACTTTTAATTAAAATAAACTGAGACGTTCAAAATCGATATTTACGTTTGAAGCCTTCGAATTTATATTTAAACCTTTATAAGTCTTCTCTTGATTTGTATTTGTCTATTATTATTATTTATTGATTTATATTTTTTTTGTATTATAAAGAAAAGATGCTAATGCAAATAAAATTACTTTTTCGCTTAGACAGAAATAAGACACTATATTATAGTAGCTTTGTATGTTTGTAGTAATGCTGTTTTATTAACATCACTTATAACTATTAGAACTAGTAATTCTGTAGGATCTTTTTTGTCAGGATCTAATTTGAACTGGCCTGAATTGAAAGTCTTTTTATGTTTAATAATTCATTTGTCGAGGAAGGCAATATACATAGTGTTAATCCTTTTGGTTTCTCAACACTCAATGCCTCCAGAATTCGGCAGAAAGTGGGGAACGGAAACATCCCAAAAAGAACGGAGTGTATTAACACTACGTTCCCGGGTTCCCTTTGCTTACTTTCCAATATGCAGGATACAGCTCGAAGCTATAAAAATCGTTTCTTTGTAACCCACCATTATAAGAGGTGCTTAGAATATGTATATCATACACAAAGTTATAAAAGCTACGTTCTAATATGAAATAAAGAAAGAAATAAGACAAAGTATAAATTTTTTGTAATTATTTTATTTACTCTCGCTACACACACTTTGATTCTATTAATAATTCAAGACTTATCTATCCATATAAAAAAACTGAAATGTAGGTATATCTGTGGGTGTCTGGCATGGGCCTAAAACCATTCTAAGTGTCTGGCAATGAATAACGTCATTTCGAATATTATTCACAAGAAAATGTAAGAAAATTGAGCCTTATAATTTAACAAAAGTTACATAGTATTTTTTGCACTTTATTTACCTAATAACTGCAAAAGTGACCATCGCCCAAAATCTATATTCCTTAATACCAGTGTTAATAACGCGTCACACAGACAGATGTTCCTACTACACCAGTGGTGACGACGACGCTATAAAAAGGCTTATTCGGAAGGCAACAGAAGCAACGACAAAAGGTATTGTGGAGTATAATTTAAAGATGGCCATAAAAGATAGAAACGAAGCGGTCATGCCCTCCATCTTGGCGGTAATGCCATCCACGTCCCAATTTCCCTAATGATAAGAAATATTTGTATGGTTATATAAAATATATTGTAATCCGTAATAAACATATTTATCGTTTTGTAATCAATTAAGTTAAATTTATTTACAATGAATGTTTGTTTATATGCATGTAGACTTAGATTATAGTGTTAGATTAAGTTAGTAAGTGGCAACTGAAATTAATAACTGGACTTTCTTAAGCAGATATTATGTAAATATAGAGATATATGTATGTAATAACATAAGTCTAGTTTTAGGTAATATCTACAGAAAAAAATTAAAAGAAATGTAATAATAACAAAAGGTACGGACCATAAGTCTGTAGTGTAAATAAGAATTAAAATTAAAAAAAAAAAAAAAATAATAATAATAAAATATTATTTTTACTTAAGGTATAATTTTATCTAAAATCCACTTAACATATTTTGTGACGTAAGTATATACTCCGGGAAATAACAAGCCACATTTGCATCGGGCCGTACGACACGATGCCCTATTGAATCATCCTATAAATGCCTTTGATCTCATCCTCCAGCATGAGGGGTCCATCAGAGCTAAAAATCATATTGAATGAATTGTAATCAGAATTTATCAACTTAAGTGTAGTAATCACGTACTTATTATGAAACCGGCATGTGGCATCAGATAGAACGTATATATTAACTTTTCTTAATACAACGAAGTCGGTTCCCGTTTCCATCAATTCCCATCTGCCAACCGTTACTATTTTATCTCCGCCAGTGATGCTGCGTTCACGCAGCTCTTTGTGTAATGATAGGTATATTGAGTTTGGCTTCTCTATGAATAATATTGCACTGGTGACTCCAATAAGCAATTTAATTATCCATAATAAAATATGTTTCGCAGGTGAAACTAGGAAAATCAAGTCGCATTTGGTTAAGTAGAGAGAGGAACTCGGACAGTATAGAGCACCAGCACTTATTTTAAAAGGACCTTTTAAGCAAAGTTAATAGCAAAGTCAAATCATGCATCTTAAGTGATCTTCCTCCAGTATCTTCGATACTTTGTTTTCGAAGGTCAACCGCGGTCTCCCCCTATCTCTCTTACTGCTCACTTTTCCGTCTCAAATCTTTTTTGCCACTCTTTCATCACTCATTCATTCAACGTGACTAAACCAGCTCAACACGTTCTTCTTCAATCTCACCATGATATCCTCGCTAGTACCTGTCATAAATAAGGCTAAGGCTCCGTTAACCCTGTTACCAGCAACAATACACCTTTCCAATTCTATATTGGAATATATTGATTGAATGAATATTGGAAAGAGTAGAATAGATGTTTTTATAACTAAAATAAATACGTCATCCATGACGTCATAAGCATATTTGTGCCTGCGTGTGGTGGTTGTCATCAAATTCACTTGGTAAATTATTAATAAAAAAAATAATATTACACAATATGACAAAATTTTTTTATGTCAAAATATACTTAACATATAGTAAATCAAAATACGATATATAAATCAGAATGATCAATTTTGATTTAGGATATAAATATAGTTTGAAGAAATGAAAATATTAATTTATATTATACAAGTTATTTTTGGTTTGAGTTTGTGCACATAAATATAGTTTTGAAGTTGATTTAATTCTTTTAATTTTTTGTATATCTAATGCTTACGAACAAAAGAAGAAAATCATACATATCATATAACGGACCAAAATACTAAGGGGAATATGTAAACAAAATATAATTTTTATTTAAGGTTTAATATTATCTAAAATCCACTTAATATATTTTGTAACATCAGTGTATACTCCAGGGAATAAGGTGCCACATTGCCTCGGCCCGTATGACACGATACCGTATTGAATCATTCTGTAAATGCCTTTGACCTCATCCTCCAGCATGAGAGGTCCACCAGAGTCGCCGCTGCATGAATCCTTGTTGACTTCACCAGCGCAAAGCTTGTTTACGGTCAAATCTCGACTTCCTTGTTCATTGTTCCTGATTAAATAAAACAATCATAATGGAATTTAAAAATCTTACAGCCTTGTTAAATATTATAATTGAGAATTTAGGAGTTTCCTCCTATGTACTCAATTTAAAAACATCTAATAGAACCTTATGATGCATCATTAAAATATTAAATTAGTTCAAACCAAGCTCTATGTTAAAAATGCTTGTAATCTTATCACTCTTAGCATTCTTGTGCCTTAACAGAAAAAAATCCCACTGAACGATTTTTAATCAACATTTACGAGTATGAAATTAAGTGCAGTAATCACGTACTTATTATAAAACTCTCGGCATGTGGCATCAGATAGAACGGGTATATTCACTTTTCTCAATATAACGGATTCTGTTCCCGTTTCAGTCAACCCCCATCCGGCAACCGTTCCTATCTTATCCCCGCCAGTGACGTTTCGTGTACGCAGCTCTTTGTGTAATGGTAGGCAAATTGGTTTTGCGTTCTCTATAAATAATATTATATTATTATTTAAATTTTATCGTATTGGCAACTCAGATAAGGAATTTAATTATGCATAATAAATTAGGTTTCACAAATGACACTAGGAAGGATGTGAGAGGAAATCGGACCGTATAGGAGATCATCAACACTTATTTTAAAAGGACCTTTTAAGCATACATTTAGTGCTACAGATCCCAGGCACTACTTTGAACTCTTGCATACAATGGGCACAGCATCCACACAGAGATTTCAAGGAATATTAAGGATTTTCTTATCAGTACGTAAACAACTTTAAAATACTATATATGATACATAGAATTCAGTATATTTTTTTTTTTAAATAAAATAAACCAAATTACTTACTGAATGTCAAATTGATAGGTCTTTTGAGTCTGAGGAGAGCTATGTCATTTTCTATAGGAGAACGTTGATATTGCTCATGAGGTATTATCTCTTCTACAGATATATCCTAAAATAATAACAACAAACAGAACAAATTGTTAAGTATCTGTTATAACAAATTTCTTTTTCAGCTTTTCGCTTTCTCCCGTAAATTTATGGGTAGTACGACACTCTGCTCTTCGCTTTCCACCTTAATTTGGTACATTACGTGTTGAATGGCGGAACTCAACTCCATATTTTCAAAACTAAATTTGTATTTTTATTTAATTATGTTTTTCGTACCTGAATATGAGATTCACACACTGTGTACGGATATTCTCCTTGACAATCTTCCCTCGAGCGAATATCGAATTCACCGATGCGAACTCCGGCAATCTTTTTATTGACGACACAATGGGCAGCGGTCAAAATATATCTTGAGTTGATAATTGAACCCCCACATTTAAATTGAAGGTTATGATTACCTGAAATGTGTGATCCAGAAATATACTAATTAATATTTCATGTAGCTATAATATAGTATATATAAATTTTAACATTTTTTTTTTGTCTTCACGCTGTATCCTGCATGCAGCGAACTATGCGTATTCTAGCATAGCTCTCATTAGTGGTAAACTCTCTGCCAAGTTCTGAAGGCATAGCGTGTTGAGTGAAACTTAGCTCTCCGCTTTGTTTGACAGGTCTAATGATGCTAATAAATTTGGATGTCGCGAAGATTACACATTTACTCTTCAACTATGGTTGTAAGCAAAAACAGTTCACCACTTTTTCCTTCAGTTACAAGAACCAGAAATTTGGAATAATTGTTTTAATATCTCTTAAAAGATCATTGACTTTTACGAAGATCAAAGCGGTCATGAATAAATTTACTAGTGATATCATTTACATTAAAACGTATGCGACAAAATATAATTTTAAAGACGCACTTGCTTATTATTATATATTCTAATGTGACCACCTGAACTAGCACGTGTTTTGTGAGAAATGAGTGCCATCCAGGGGAACTCATGGAGATTAGCAATCCTGCCTCCAACTATTCTGTTTCCGTCGATATTTCCACATGACTCGGTAAGGAGATTTAAATTTTCATGCATTTTAATCTCGTTGTTCAAATTATCGTCATTAGACTCGATGCCTGGATCGGCCCAGCGATTATCATATTCTTTAAAATCAGAACAGCACACCTAAAATTAAAGTTATATAGTATTTCTTGATATAAAACAATATTTCTTTTATATATGGATATTTCTTTTTCCTCAGTTCCTACTTAAATAAAATTAAATTATGTCCAGCAGTGGATTTTGAAAGGCTGATGGATGGATGTGCTTTAAGTGTTGGCGAACACATTAAAAAAATTTCGTACCTTTGGTGCTTTGATACCATTAACAAATTCTGTTCCACAAAATGATTCTCTAAGTTTACTTTGACTTTCAGCATTGTTTCTGTTTTTGGACGCATATTCTATCGCTCCCTGACACGATCGAAGTAAAATACACTCGTTGCATGCTAGAAATAATTTTAAATTATATTTTATATAATAAATATCATCATTATCTAGATAGATAATGATGATATTTGAGACAGTTTAGATATACTATAACAAAACAGTACAACAAATGTGTCTGTAAATTGAATATATTTGCACTTGCATACAATATAGGGGGGGGGGGGGTCTTAACATAACTAATTGAAAATGTTGATGAAGACCTAAAATAGCTCATCTATATTACAAAAAAACTAGCGACATCGCTCGCTTAAAATACGGTTATTTATTTTATATACTGAATATAAATACAGAGTACAATTTTAATGTACATGTATCTTATAGATTCAATCAATCGAAAAGGTAATGTTTAATTTTATATTGCTTAATATATTTTCGACGCTTCGACGACGAAACGCTTGTGCACTGCGCACGCAGCTGAATATCCCAAACTCTCCCGTTTTTGCAAATTTTTAAATGATACTCCAGTGGCGTAACGACCGTAACTCGCGCCCGGTGCAAAATACCTTTTCAGCGCCCCCCAGACGAACATTTTTGCAGTTTTGTAGACCTTTTGGCGCCCCTTTGTGAGTAGCGCCCGGGGCATGATGCCCCCCCTTGCCCCCCCCTCACTACGCCACTGTGATACTCTTCTCACAGTGCTCATAGGGTTATGTTTTATAACAGGTTTATAATTGGTCACATTATGTCCTAAAATCCCATTGTATAAATCTGCAGGTATCTGTTTTTTTAATGCCACTTATTTTAGAATGATACATGTTAGGAGAATTGATTACACCAGAGTTGCCTAGAAAACCAAAGGAGTTGCTGGTTCTCCTACTGGGCACGTCACCCGGGTTGCGGATAGAGGGAAAACGCTCGTGGCTGGTATGGGAGTGGATCGTAAGTGATAAACTTAAGTATTCTGTCCCTTTCACTATTTAAGACAATGTCACTATTAACAATTCTTTTTTATAATAATATAAAGTATCGTAGAACTCAATATTTTTTTCACTTCTGACCCACAAAAAAAATATTTTCACATTTCAAATCAAACTTAATTCAAAACGTCTTCAGTCTAAAACGAAATGAACAAACTAAGCAATATGCTCAAAAATATCTCAGTTGGCCATCTGCACTTATATTGCATTTAGAACCAATAGATTTTTATAATAATTTTATTACCTTTTATTAGTTGTGTATCGCGCCGCAAAATATTTATCTACAGTAAAAAGCAGATACCTAATTGATATTTGCCGACTCTTGGTCATAGACCGTCAATAGCGTTTATTAGTCGGCATTATTGTGGGATTTTTTCGAGTTTATCTTTACAATATTGGTTTTCAAAAAAAAAAGCCAAAATTATATATTTATAGGTAGTTCATAGAAAAAATAATTACAAACTAATAGTTTATTTCATACAAAATTAGTATACTCGTATATGTTCGTTTGACAAGTTTTGCCAACTTTTATAAGTTGCACTCGCCTCAGTGGGCGTGTCCGACTCACACTGGTTTTATGTTTATTAATAGTATCTATTTCACCATAGATTTTGATCATCCGTGCATTTTATGCTTCTGTGTTTTCCTTAATCTTACACAAAATTATTTAATATTTGAAATTTAAAACAAAATTACACAAAATGTCAAATACAATATGTTGTTTCTTCAAGAGTGTACATTGATTTTACTAAAGTATGATCAACATAAATAATTAATAAATATAGCTTTGTATTTATGTGGAAAATGTAAATATGTAAGCTCTAATATTCATTCATGTACGACAGATTACTAAGAAATAGCAATAGATGGATAAGTCATTTATATATTTGTGTGGCTTCTTTTGCATTTCATTAAAAACTGGTTTGGGCGTTTGTTGACTGTACCCGTAAGTGAGCAGAAATATAATACAATACAGCTTTAAGTATAATATATAATGTGTATGTACGTGTACTTACGAGCTTTTGCAGATACTTCACATAAGTAAAACACTAAAAAACTAAGTATAACTTTAAAAATCATTTCTGTTTTATTAATATTAGAAATAAAATAAACTTTACGCTTCCTTCGTCGAAGGCCTTCGCAAGACTAACTATAAGACTCGTTTCTTTAAGGAAAATATTTTAAAGATCGCCTTATTTATTACAGGCAAAAAATATAAGGAATGTTGGCGTACGAAGCGCATAGTAATGTTCATTTATTGACTGGATGTGATTCCCGGTTATTTTTTCTTTTTCTATCCTTAATCTATATATTTAAAATATTATTAAAACTCAAACTAAAATAATAGCTTCACGCTGTATCACGCTCGCAGCAGGGTAGGCAGAGGGAATCTAGTGTTAAGACACTCCGTTCCCCACTTTCTGCCGAATTCTGGAGGCATGCGAGACCAGAACGAAGAAATGGAAATATAATTTTTAAGTAAATATTTCATTTCATCGAGTGGGGATCGAACCCACAACCAGTCGGTTTTACAGTCACACTTTGTGCTCCTGCGCCACGAGTGGCCTCAAAATAAAATATTATTTGAGAATCATCAATGCTTTTGAAAATACGTTATTTATATCATGTGTTTCTTATATATAAATAACAAATTAATAACATATATATTTAGAATTCCATCTCTATCCAAGTGCCTTCAACTTTGATCGCGATCTTATGACTTTACTCGACTTTAACTCGCTTAATTCTGTGGATTTTAATGTGTTACTTGGTATCCTTTCCACGCTTAACATCTCTCCTGCTGCCACTAAATGGTTTCGTTCTCATCTTCGGGGTGGTAAGCAAAGAATCTGCACCGGGGAGCTTTGCTCTGACTGGGCTGATTTGGTAATGATGATGATGAAAAATTTGATGACGTGTCTAATTTCCATAGGCAACTGAATCGGTTTCCTGTGCGTTTACGCCGTAACATGCTTATTCTCACTATTATTCTTAACATTTTAAAGTTATCCTCTCATCCTCATCAATTGACAATTTCAAGGACCTGGACGCTCCTTAGTCACTCTAAGAAAACTTGCGTTCCCTATATTTAATACCTCTTTGTATGAAAAATTTTTCACAGTTCTGGTAGCGCGCTTATGGAACTCACTTACTAACTCTATACTGGCTAGCAATCCGTCTCTAAATACTTTTAAAATTAGATTAAAGAACATTTCCTTAACCTCAATTAGAATCTTTAGTATTCGCTCTGTTTTTTTCTTTATTATTTAAATTTTTATTTTTCTACTCTTTTATATCATTGTACATATTTATATTTTTGTACTATATATTTATGTAGGTAAAGTTATATTGATTACCGCACCAGAAACATTTCTCTTAACAAGTTAACATCTCCTACATTCAACGGTTTCTGGTTGTGATCTCTATTAGAGATAAGTTATCCGTTGTACACATTCTTTCTGTTATTATATTTTTTCTGTATTTTCTTTCGTGTGTGGTACATAAATAAATGAAAATGAAATGTTGCACCGATTTGTCTACCCATATTTAAAGAGCATCACAACTTAAAGCTCTCTGAGAAAAAAGTCGTAGTAGCTGGTTAGCGAAAACCGGAAGTACTTGAATGATACATAAAAATTATAAGTATCTGTACAAGTTCGGTCAGGCGCTACATCAACAGAAAATCAACAGTAAGATACACTTTATAATTATAATTGCTTGGTTCTTTCTGCCTTCTCTGTTACCTTCATGCTGCCTCCCGCATATAACAGAGAAGGCTGAAAGAACCTAGTGTTAAAGCACTCCGTTTCCCACTTTCCGCTGATTTTTTCGAGGCATTGCATGTTACGTAGCAGAACTTAGCACCGCGTTTTGCTATGTTACTAGAGCGAAGGAATGGAATTATTAATAAATAATAATTAATTTCCCCCGAGTGGGAATTTAAGCTACAACCGTCGCCGGCTATATTCAAAGTCACACGCTTGATCCACTGCGCTAACACGGCCTCTACGATTATAATTATGATGTTTTTATGATTGTTTACTAAATTAAACCCACTGATAATTTTTGAGAAAACAATATGAAAACGTTAAGAATTTATAATGTAACGAAAGTCTGCCCACATGGGAGCACCGTATAGTGCCAAGGATCTCTACACGCCGACATATAGCTGTCGGCATGGAGAATCTAGTCCTTCGATAATCGGGAGCAACCTGCCGATGGCGATATTTACCAGCTTCGGCACAGTTTGAGCGAAGTGCGACGCAAATAACTATCGGCCACCGGGTAATATTTCATGGTAGCCTGCATCTTCACTTTTTGCCATTGAACGCGCAGAGTAGCCCCACGAAGAGGTCCCTTGCGTGGGCCATGGAACAGCAGCGCCTTGGTCGTGGAAATTGAAATTTTGAGGCCTGACTATATTAATCGCTTCAAGCTGTATCTAAGCGTTGGGCCTCAACGGGTGAACCTCGACTTCAGCCAAACGTGTCGCCTCATTGTAATTTACTCCGCGGGTGGTGACAAGTGTGTCATCAGCGCTCATCCCGAAAGGCAAGCGACAACGTTGGAGCCAATCGTACCCAAGATTCGACATTATCGAGCCTAAAACTGACCCCTGTGGAACCCCGCAACCAACACTTTGACGGCGGATTTGTCCATGCCCACCCGTCTACACCACCACTTTGTCCTGAAGGTAGTCATTTAATAGCCAGCAGAGAGAGAGAGGCACGCCATTAATGCCATGAAGGCTATTAAAGGCATTAACCATGTCTAGCGATTCGGCTAGGAGAACATCTCTCGCTGCCGTCGCGGCCAACGACCTACCGATTCTGGATGGCAACTAAAACCGGCGGCAACGATCTTTTCCAAGATCTGACCCGTCTCCTTCATCAGCACAATCGGCCTGTATGCGGAAGGCTGTAACTAATATTACCTAACCTAACCTCGACTTAAAATCCTCTGCTCTAATCCGCTATAAAAATTAAAACAAATTAAAAATATTATCATCGTATGTGGGTCATAATCAGAAAAAGTGTACATTTTGTGTCTTTTCTTGTCCCGCTACTTTGAATACGTTTTAAAAATACAATTTTATAGATAAGTCAAATATTTTGCCATTTTAGATATATTTATTTA
>DWQW01006008.1:0-16945 GCA_018249695.1 Heliconius erato demophoon
CGCAACGTGCGGGATACAATGTGATGCTAAAAAAGGCAAAAAATACGGGTTTAAAGATTCACGAGAGGGTATTATAGCAAATTATTTTATATTTCATACTCACCTTAATAAAACAAATAATATCACATTTTCATTCACATAGCCCAAATTTCATGTATTTCAGAGAGAACATCTCTAGCCGTCGACGGTCGGGTCACGTCCCCACGAATCTTGAGGCGATCTCCGCCGGTCGCTCAACACTACAACTACGCTTTGAATATGGATGCAGCTCACCTAATGACTAGTTCTTGGAGCGAAAGCTATTTGAAACGGAGAAATTTTAAGAAATATTTTATTTGGGAGTGTTTTTGTCTAAATTATGTTGAGAATAAATGTTATATTGATGAAATTTATATTAAAGATGTATGTATGATATTCCATAAAATTCTCATTAGATAAAAAACTCATATTTAATATATAATAAATAATATATTATAATATATTAAATATGTGTTTTTTTATTTAATGAGAAATTTGTGGAACTATATTGACTTATCTTTGTTAGTTCAGGGGTTGTAAATACGACAATAATGGTATTTAATCAGTTCGCTCGTTGCTGTTATGAACATAGTTCAAATTAAAAAAATATTACAGTTCATTTAGCGATAAAGACTATATAACATGGCGTTAAACGTTTCCCAATATAATCCTAATGCAACCCACTGTGCGGCTAAGGTGCGTAGATAAGAAATTCTAAATTATATAACTAATTTTCATTGCGTTCGTTATTCACTGTATAAAAAGTGGCCCCGAATATAGATTTAAAAACAAATATGAGGCTTAATAATAGTGAGCTGTGAGTATTAATATTTTTTCTTAGTTCCACGCTATATACCGCATATATTAGGATAGGCAGGGGAAACCCAGTGGTAAGACAATCCGTTCCCCATTTTCCGCTAAATTCTGAAAGCATTGCGTGTTGGGTTGCAGAACTCAACGCCGCGCTTTGCCTTGATACCAGAACGCAGAAAAATGGAAGTATGAAATAATTCATTTCTTCGAGTGAGAATCGAACCCACAACCTGTCGCGTATATTACAGTCATACTTTGTGCCCTTGCGCCACGACTGGCCCCAAAATTTAATCAATATTTTCTTACGGGAATACGAATTCACATCCTACATCTCAAACGCGTCACAAAAAATAGAAAAATCACGTGACATCAATTCAAGCAATCCAACGATACTTTAAGTTAGTTGTTACTTCAAGTTAGTACCTGTTTATACAAGATTGATATCGGTATATAAAATTTAAGTGCCTTTTGCGAAAGTGAAGAATATGAAACTTAGAATAGACGTACTTGTACACTGTACTTTTTATGCATCTTTTCTTCTATTGAGATCTTATCAATAATGTTCTAATGAGAATAAAATAATATTTTATTGATTTCTATCAATTGTACCACGTCGCTGTCGTTATTTTATTTTATTGCGATGGGTTTCAGATGCAGGGCATGTGTCAGATGTCAGATTCAATTATTTTTTTATGAAAACAGAATTAATATTTTATTGATGTCTATAATAGTACATTAATCGGTAACACAATAGCCTTTATACTGAGATCCCAGGGCCCTCAGATCTACGACATTTTAGCAAAGCTGAAATTTTGAGGAGTATTAGTGTGATATGTAGTTAAGAAGGTATGCATACTTACAGAGGTAGCGTCTACATATTAGACTAATAATTGTCTACTCAATTTGTATAAATAATCCTAATTTTCAATACAATAATAGAATGTACACAAAATATGGACACTATTCGCAACTAAGCTGAACAATGAACATGACGATATTATCTATCGAAATATCATCTGTTTTAATTAAATTAATATTTGAGATTATAATAATAGCTTTTTTTACTCAATGATTAATGCCAGCTGTGGCGCAGGGACACAAGCGTGTGACTGTAAACGCGACAGATTGTGGGTTCGATTCACATTCGAGAAATTAATTATTTAATGTAATTATTTCTTCGCTCTGGAAAAGCAATGGCTCCAGAATTTGATGGAAAATGAGGAACGGAGTGTCTTAACATTAGCTTCCATCTGTCTACCTTGCTGCGTGCGGGATACAACGTGAAGTTTTGATAAAATATATAAGTATATATAAAGTAGTCAATTTTTAAAATTATTTTTGGTTTAGGTTAATATTTTTTCAACTCTTATTTTTTTTTTTTTTTTACCGCAATGTGCGAAGAACAATACTCCGATATACCCAGTGAAGTATTAATATTTAGGTCGAGTGTAGTTCATTATACATTTTATATAATTTTATAAAATTATGACGGAGTGCCGATGGTTTAATTTTTTTCAACTTTACGCTGTACCCTCACATTGCAGATTTCTCCATTTTCCACCTTGTTCTTGAGACATTACCATTGAACCATGAGTGGCTGACATCAATGTCGCGCTTTGCCTCGTTACCAGAGCGAGAAATTATAATATAAAAAAATCCATTCCCCCGTTGAGAATCGATCCCACAACCGTCGCGATGGCTGTAATGAATTGCTTGATGAATTCGTTAGATGAACTATAAATTAATTTTAAATATTTATATGAACTGAGTGGCAGAACTCAACGCCACAAACTGTCTCATCTAACTTTAATGTAACAATTATAAAAAAAACAATATTAGTTTCATTAATAATAATACAATTTAATAAATAATTATAGACAACTATTTCACGTACAAAAAGCTTAAAAATCTCGTTTGCAACTTTTAAAGGAAAATTAAGCATTCCCACTAAGCTTATCCCGCCATCTTTTTTTTCTTGTATATAACAAGGCCCAAGGGAGGTGTTTTTGAGGTCTTGTAATACAACCCGGTCAGGTAATTTATACATGACATTGTTGATATTTTATATCTACGGTACAAATTCTAGAAAAAAATATTGTCTTTTTTCTTTTGGAAATATATGAATGTTTATACTGCACTACTTATTTCATACTCCAATAAAAAAAAAGGCGGACCTAATGTCGAATTAGAAAAATGGATCGTGTAAGTAGCCTAAGTGAACTCTACGAAAGTGGGGAACGGACAGCCTTAACACTAGGTTCCCTCTGCCTATCCTGTTGTGTGAGGGATAAAGCGTGAAGCTGATTTATTTGATTTATTAAGTCTTTACTCACGAAACGTAAATCGTTTTTACAAAAATATATATCAGGAGTAATTTTAATGTTTACAATTGTATATAATATATATATAACAAATAATAAAACAATCAAAATTTTAAGATGTCTTTAATTAATAATGGTTTAATTCTAAATCCGATAGTTGAGACTTCAATGCTTACTTCGGGGAACTCACTAAATTATTTTCGTTTACGTACATTAAGCAAGACAGCCATTATCGTAGAAATAAGGGGGGCGAGTGGGCCGTGCCCACCCCATAATGGTCTTGTAGATACAACCCTCAAAAAAATTACTTACAAAATATAAGCCCTTAAGCTAACAAAAATACATAATAGCTAAAGTCCAGGTCTCCCTCCCCCCATAAAATATGTTTAGATACGCCCATGGACTTAGCTTAAAGTTGAGTTCTCAACATGCAAAAATGGGTAGAATGGAGCAAGACACCAAAGCTTAGCTCCTATCATGCTATAACAGAAAAACTAAGATATATATGTATATATTCTGCCGTATACCATAAAAGCGACTGAAAATTTTTCAGGCTTTCGAAGCAATATCTGTTAATCTACCGTCATAGGGATTATCGTGAGCCACACAGAGGCGTGCAAGTGTGTCGACGGTGCGCGAGGGAGGCGTGCGAGTGTGTCGACGGTGCGCGACGCGACGTCGGCTAATTACTCCTGAATATTTATCGCTCGTTTGAATAAATCGCTCTCGGATAAGCCGCTAACTCACAATACATCCATTTTTGTAAACGTTTCAGGATTTTAAATTTAAATTATTAAGTGGAATGTATTATATGATATCTTTAAGAATATTTTGAGCTTATGAGGCATCTTATAATTTTTGATGGCCTTAATAGTTCTTTATGAGTAGTTTATTTTTTCACTGTCATCAAAATCAGACAGACATATTACATACCATCTAGATCAACATTCAGTGTCGCATTTTAATGGGCATTCTTCAATTTTTCCTTTCATCATAATCGAAAGACATTCAAGCATATCAATGTAGGGGACACAGCGTGAAGATAAACTAAAATAAACCAGTATCAATTAAAATTACACAAATAATTAATGAACACTTCAAAATTTGTTGAGTACACAATAGATACATTTAAAACAATATGAAAACCTCCAATCTGATTCATGAAAATGAAGGGTTATTTGAAGATTGTTTGTTTGATACAATAAATGAATCTTCGTCTTAGTACATTACGCTTTGTTACGTAAACTGTTTTCTACGTAATAAGTGAAATTAATTTGTGGTTTCGTGTGATCGATCAAACGGAAGGCGACCTTTGTTCGGGCCTCTGTTAGCGGAGATGAGTCTAACAATTACGTCTGGTTTATTTCGTAGGCCTCTTTTGAAATAAAAATATTAGCAGAAATAAGAATTTAATTGTAATTAAATACGAGCTATATTTTAAATGTTACTATATTAATTAGGTTTAAGTTTATCAACGATCTTTGGACCTACAAGCGTTGTAAAGATGTAAAAAATATTCCTTATGAGTAAATTAACATTTTCGTACGAATTGTTTTAAGATATTTTAGAAAAGTATTCATAAACGTCTATTTTTAATATGCAATTCACATGATGTTCTTTTTATTATGCAATCGGTTTTAACAGAATGAGCTACGAGAATATTGCTCCATATAACAGCGATTGCATTTTTTTTATCTTCACGGTGTATCTCGCATATAACAAGCTAGGCAGAGGAAACCTGGTAACAATATTGAGACACTCCGTTCTCATAAATACACTTCCGTTCCCCGCTTTCCATCGAATAACGATTACATATTTTAAGTAAATGTTTTAGCTTCTTTCTCTTTTTACTTTACGATTAAAGTTTTCGTTCCTGCTCGAGACGAGTTTCAAGATTTATATCTGGGATATCGCTCTATAGTGTAAGGGCAAATTCAATTTGATTTTTCCCTCGTTCAAACTGATTCCGGCGTATTTTCCTTCTAATCTCAACACGAATCTGATTTATCAATGTTTCATAGACCACCAAAAATATGCTACGTTGTACGTGACCAAAGTGCTATATTGGCATTAGTGGAAATCATAAATAAAAAAAAAGGACACTTGCTGTAATATCTCGTATCGTTAAAATTATAAGTATAACAAGACACATTTTTAAACAGACTCTTCTGATCTATATATTCTAATTTCGAAACTTTTTTAAGTAAATTAAAGTTATTAACGCCCAACGTGTTAGTGTATGTATGTTGCTGTGTGTCTGTCTGTAGTGTGCTCACAAACGAATAAACCTTTTTAACTTAGTATCTTTTGTTTAAAAGATGACAACCGAGAGTGTTCTTACTAATTAACTTAACTTAGCTTCACGCTGTATGCCTAGCGGGATAGTCAGAGAGAACGGAGCGCCAAACGCTACGGTAACGCTATTTGTGGACGACGGAGCTACAAAAAGTTCTTACTAATGATTTCAGAAATGAAATTCAGTCTTTTGAAAATTATCAGTTCTTTTTTTGAGTTTGTTTACTTTATAGAACTTTTTGTCTTATTTAATTATCATTTATTTTCATTGTGATTTACAAAAATAAATTCCAAACAAATAATGAAAGTACACTGACTTTAAAATACAATACCTACTTCAAAAACAATAAATTTTACAACCTTCGTGCTTGGTTCAGTGCTTTCAAAAGTACATTTGCCACGCCCTATTTTACCTTTAAGCTGATTAAGTATTAAATCGGAGTAAAAATATTTGGTTCAGCATTACTTACTGGCGGTAAATTACTCTTGAATATTTATTGGTCCTTTAAATAAATCGCTTGCGGCGGATCTACCGTTAATTTGTATTTCACCGTTTTCTCGCCATTACCTACTTTCAGAAAATGTATTAAATTTTAAAAAGTAGTTTTGCGTTTTTATCGAGGCCAGGCTAAGTCTAGTTTTTAACGGTTTAAGCTCTTATAGTTTTATTTATAACTTCACATTGACAGTGAAAGAGTCGTATAAAGATATTAAATTATGTTCAAAAGTGTGACTTTTTTAGTATTTGTTTACTACGCACTTGGAAGTGTAAGTGTATGCGATGAGATGGTTTAAACTAATACTGTTGGCTAACAGGCACACCGGCTCAGAGATAAGAACGGTACTTCATATGAAGTCGAGTTTGAATCCTATACAAGAACAATCGGTATTTTGACGTAGGATACTGTCTCGCTCTGCCGAAGATCCCCAGCTTAGGCAGGCCAACTTAGCTTTACTTTCTAGATGATCGTGATACTAGAGACGTTAAGGCCCAAAATGTTGGCTACACAGAGCAACAAATGGGTTTTTAGTGGTTTTTAGTGGTTTTATGGGTTTTTGGTGGTACCGCACAAAATCTCGCGGGGTTAAATTGAACCAAGTTCTTGCTTCTTCAGTACTAATAAGTAAATATATAAAAAAAACTACTTTAAAAAACACAAGTACAAATTGCTCTAAAACGCCAACGATTTGGCACAATAATGGCTACAACAAAGTGAATGAAAAAAAAGACAATTTTCACGTTTAATTTAATTGTCACACAAATTTGTTCCGACAAATCCCTACATAGAAGGGACCTTCAATATTTACACTTCACGACAGACCGGCGCCGTAGTCAGTATAGTTGAAGAGAGATGAGTGCGACTACAATAAAAGAAACGGTGGAAAAAAAGTGATTTTGTCGTTTTCATTTATTATTCTTTTAACTCGTTTGTCATTCTTTTGATCCCATAAGAACGACGCCTGTTTATATTTACGTAGCAAAGTAACTAGAATGAGAAACAATGTGGGATTTTCACAATTGTTGTTTGTGTTTTTACGAATTTAACTCACATTTCCTGATAATAGGAGTGCGTGCGAAACGAGAATGTACGGACTTTCGGTAAATGTTCTCGCATTCGTTGCTTAAACCTTGTTTACGTAATGTGCTTTACAAGTATTTAAACTTATGGAACTATTGTACGGGTATTGGGACTTATTTTTATGTTTGTTGTAAATATAGGCACTAGCGATAAACGTGGATGTGTTTGTTATATAGCGCTCGGTGTCACAGGCGGAAAACTTATTTAATATTATAATAAGTCGTCTGATAGGCGGCCGAACGCTCGAAAATGCTGACAAAGGAGAGATCGGGTGAACAGCGCCGGTGGGAAAGGAATTTCTTCTGTTCCCACACTTATAATTCCATCGTGGAATAGTTAGGTCGTAGGTTAGATTAATTTAGGTTTAAGCAGATTACTGTTTTTCCAACATTGAAGGCACTAGTCTTAGATGTAGTTTAGTTTAAGATAAAATTAAAATTTGTATTTTAATTATGAATTTTATTAATATAAGTTTAAGATATAAAAATCGTATTTTCTTAACCCTCCAACTGCAGCCAACGTTACTTGTTCATCTATATTAATGCTGATTTGTAAAATTAAGTTAAATTTCAGCCACCACAAGTGTGTGACTGTAAATGGAACGGTCACTTGGACAAATGATATCTTAATATTTTATTTAATTTTTTCGCTCTTGCAAATTTTTAATAGCATAATATTTTCGCTGCATGATCGAAAAATGGGTTGAAACTATGGCGATATCTGAATCCCGAATCGTCTGGATATTACAGTACTGGACTTGTACATGTATTGAATGGACATTTTGATTTAAATAATATATATTCTTTTGTAGAATGAATCTACTATAATAAATATATATTGATGTTGTGTCTATTATGTGAATTTTATTTCCGTTGTAATTACAGGATAGGCTGTTTTCGACTTTAGGTAGGATTTTCCTTAAAATTTTTATCTGTTTTTTTTGTGGCCTATTGATAGCCGTTAGTGAAATTGAATGTCGCGCTATCTATTAATATAAAACAATAATGAAATGTCTTTATTATAAGGACCAGTTAGGTTTTTGTTCTAATGGAATTATATTCAAAACTAGAGCTGGTTATTATATTATTGTTTTAAATTTAATATTTTAAGTGTAATAATTATGTTGCCTCAGCAGTCGCTACTTTTAGAATAGCAATGAAGTTCTACATAAAGTACGAATACCTTTATATATACGACCTCGGCATTCTGTCAAGGGTGAAGCGAAAGGGAAGGTTAGATTGATTTGAATGTCTACCGTAATGACCAGGATGGACGGTGCCGGTCTCAAAGGCAGCTCCAACGGTGAAAGATAAACGTTAATGTTCGAGTCAGACGTCACGAACTCTATAAAGTGTGTAGTCAAAGGTACTACAGGTTTTATTGTTTTTATCTTTTTTTATTTGCGTTGTCTGGGGGAATATATGTTTTTAAATTTTTGTATCTATTTACATTTTGCCTAAATTTATGTTAATTTGACTAAACCATAGACTTCAACGTTTGGTATTAATTTCTGTTAATACCTCCACGTGATCTCGTTGAATAAATAGTTGAATTATATGAAATGACTTTTATATGATTTATCAATTTGGAATATGCAGTTTATTTGCTTTATCAGTAGATTCTTTGATATAAACAAAGGTAAGAGTAAATCATCGAAGTGGATACATAAAGCCATCGAGTGCATTTGGTGCATCACATAAATCGAACATTTTTTCCAATCAAGTGGCTATTTTATAACATTATTTATTTACAGCTAAAAGCCGTCATGGCGCAATGGCATTGGTCCTATTGTAAATTACGAAGGTTGTGAGTTCAATTACTACACGGGTAAAATAATTATTTCCTCACTCAGGTAACACAAGATATGGCTCGTGGCTGAGTTCTTCCCACTCTCTCGGAAATTCGGCAGAAAGTCGGAACGAAGATTCTTGGCCAAGGTAGTAAACGCTAGGTTCCCTCTGCCCTGGTACCCTACATCTGCTATATGGAAATACAAGTTGAGTGGCAGAATTCAAGGCAGAGCTTTGCCTCGACACCAGAGCGAAGAAATAAAAATATTAATTAAGCATTTCACTTCCTCGAGTAGGAATCGAACACACAACCGGTCGCATTTGCAGCCACGCCTGGCCTTAGCTGAATTTGAATGAAAAAAAATCCGTACTAGTATATTTCCACATATAATTTCAAACATACGAAAAACACTGATAGGCTGAACTGACTAGACTCTACGAATAAATTAGCACAAAAGTAGTTGTTTGGTTATCGTAGGACGCGCGCCAAATAGCGCCATTAAACTACGTACGAGTATATCTGTAGGGAAATGTGCGATAGTATCGCGGCGTTGCCAAACGATACCCTCGCCGCTGCGAAATAAGTGGAGTGGCGCTATCTACCGCTGTGACGTGGACTTAGGCCTTTAAATCATAAGTTGCTTCGGTGTCTGGTTGTCATCTCTATTAGCGCTGTTTTGTATTGCAGGATAGCAGGTTAGATACAGGGAACCTATTGTTAAGACACTAAGTTACTTAACTTTCCGTAAAATTTTCCAGATATTGCGTGTTGAGTGGCGGAACTCAACGCCGCTCTTTGCCTCCACACTAGAGCGAAGAAATGAAAATATAAATGTAAATAAATATTTCATTTCCTCAAGTGGGGATCGAACCCACAACCAGTCGATTTTACTGGCCTCTAAATAATAAAATAATTTACTACAATATATATTTTTCTTAATATCTGAAATACATCTGTTACATAAAATTAGTTCATAAAAAGCTTACTTTAAATAAGACGCCTATAAGATCTTCGAGGGACATTTATAAAACGGCAAAATAGCGCTATAAAATAGAAGTACAAAAAACAAATAAGTACTATAGACCTATAAAGTCACAGAGAGCACAAAAGTTGTGTATAAAACATCTATTTGCAAGTAATTGTTGGTGGAAGCTTACGTAAGGTCGACATTTCGAAAGTGAGTCGAGGTTCAAAATTTTCCATTGTCATCACACCTGGAGACGTTTAGCATCCATTGAAGGGTTTACTCGACGATTCTAAAATATTAAAAGCGCTAAGTTCCCGTGTTACGAACTCCGCGAGCCTTGTTAAGTATTCTTAAGAAACTTCCACTATTTTGAATAAGTTTAATAATTAATTGTTTCTGTGTTAAAATTGTAGCTAAATAGGAATTGTGTGTGTTTAATAAATATAAGAAAGAAAAATATGTCATAAAAATATTATAATAGGGGATTAGTTGAATGGTAAACGTACGTAATCGGACCTTTGAATACAGTAGGCATATGTTACTGTATTTGAACCTAAAACGGGGCTGATATTTGCAATATATCTTTTATATTCCACAATTGTATCATCACTATGATATTTTTAGCTTAACGATATATCCAGGACATGGCAAAAAAGAGGTCCGAGTCCGTTCCCATAAAGACACTCCCATTTTCCACTTTCCGCCGAATTCGTGTTGAGTGCATGAGGTATTGCGTTCTGTTCAGAGGTGAATCTGTACGTCGCTCTCTGCCTAGGTACCAGAGCGAAGAAATGAAAATATTACACACGTCGGCCT
Organism: Heliconius erato demophoon; assembly: GCA_018249695.1. NCBI lineage: Eukaryota > Metazoa > Arthropoda > Insecta > Lepidoptera > Nymphalidae > Heliconius > Heliconius erato. The sequence continues at coordinate 10,602 of DWQW01006008.1, forward strand.
CATTATTATGATATTGATTACTTATCAATATCATAATGTTATTTTTATAACAATATCAGAAAACTGTTGTTTTTTGTCTTGAATTATAAATCCAAGATATAAGACAGATACTAAGCTAGCAATTAGACCAATCCCGCAGACATAAACGTATACCACACTCACACACAACAAAGCGTACAGTACCGACATAATAAGCCGCCGACCTCACATTGTGCGGACGTACATACAGACGTCGAATGCCGTATATCGACCTGCAAAGTGCTAAACACTTAAACCTTCGTTGATGGTCGCGAGACGAGGAGATAACTTCGTGAAGGAGAAGAGATTCGAAACGCACTGAACTAATTGCGTTTAAGTTCTGTCTGAGCGTGTATCAATTATACTTTGCACTTTCATATTTTTATGTACTTAGTAAAAATGGAAAACTCCCATTGAATGTTGTCGTAATAGTGCTGGGCTGGTACAGCCTTAAACTCAATGAAATGAAGAAATGTTTTAAAAAGTCTTTCATTTAATAATAACTAACGACCCGCTCGCGGCTTCGCCTAAATTATTTATTTAACAAGCAAACGACATTATGTACGTATTTTTTTTTTCTACAGTGAAAATTATTAAAACCTTATTAGATTTTTTTTTTATTTTAATGGGCTTATAAATGAAAGAGTTATATTTATACAGTATATCCTTTTAATGTAACGACCCTCTATATAACGATTTCCTCTATTTAACGATTTTTTCGAAATCCCCTAAAATTCCCCGTAAGATCTAATACAAAATATATCTTTACATTACGAATACATTTGTTCAAAACCTTTTTATAACGAATTATCGTGAATTTTATATTTATATAATTGACAATTTATTTCTCTCTTTAATAGAATAATGTAACCACATAATATATTTTTTTATTTAAACAAACAATTTAAAAATTTAATACCGAATTATACATCTAAATTCAACGGGACCTTTGTAGCAATCATTTGATTGAATGTGTATTCGACAACGTTTCTGTTGAAAGCGATAGATGCATGGCGGGCTTCATGTTTTTTACTATATATTCGCTCTTTCATTCCATTGTACCACACTACGAGCCTTTTTGATGGATTGTCAGCTAAATTTGTTTTTTAGTGTTATAGATCACAGGTTTCGCCTCACATCAGGTACGTTTTCAGTTTTTATCTATTTCTATTATTAATAGTGACAGAATAATCAATTAACACAGATTTAATAATATATCTCTTTCGCTGCATCCCGGTACCTATTTAACATCAATCTTTACTCGTATACCTGTTTTCAAGTACACGTATGAGTATAAATTTGTATTGTAAGTAATTGTAACATAATTGGGTTTATAATTTAATATAAAACAAATAGCAACAGACTAAAAGTATCCACCAGTACTTAATATTTCAACATTATACATTATATATTCATATTCACAGTAAAAATCTCTCTCATCTCTGCGTATATACTCTTGCCTGAGGCAGTGTGTGATGTGGAGCACAACGATTTCTGAAATCGGTTTATTTGAGTGTTTTGTTAGGACTGTTGGGTATAAACGTATAACGAAATTATAAAGGTTCTTTAATCTCAAAAATTCGGTCAAAATTAACCAAATATGGCTTCATTTTTAAAATGTCTTCTATTTATTTGTCTTTGGAATAAGTTGGTTCATTAACTTCTCTCCATTTCATAATTATTACTTTTCGATTTACTAAGATGTAAACTTCTGAAAATAAACATTTAAAATATAAGCTAATAGTTGAAATTATATATTAGTTTATTTTGACCTAAAATTCTTTTTACGTATTACAGTTATATAAACATTTGCAAATAAAGCAGTATTTTAGACCAAAAGTTAACTTTATAGCAGGCTCAGTGAAAGGAGTTATTTGTATTGCGTAATATCAATATGAACTATTTACCTAGTCTATATCAGGAGGCTCACACAAGGGACAATTTTAGTTTCTTTTTCAGCTTCACGTCGTATCGCGCATGTTGCAGAGTATGTAGGGAGAGCCTAGTGTTAAGGCCATTGCAAGTTGATTAGGGGAAGTTCTACCCCTACTCCTTTCCGTGGGGAAAAGAATTGACTTAATGGGAACGGAGTTCGTTCTGCATACTCTGCTACGAGCGTGATACATCGTGAAGTTAAAAAAAATAAATAAATAAAAATTAACAAATTATATCACTGTAATTTATAACCGAAATCAAGAATATATATTGATGTAACATATTTTGAACATTATGTTACGGTCGCTGTCGTACACCGCGACATAGAGGCAATTACTCGGTGACGTAAACGTAAAATATAGTATATAATATTTTTGTATACATCGCGGCGTTATTCACTTTTGTAAATAAAAGATAGGTACCTTTGCGTATCTACTGCTTAGATTTAATATTCCGCGCACTTTGTGACAGGCGCGCCTCATGTTTTATTTCTTCAGTCGAATACTTTAGCTTGTGTAGAAAGCTCACTGCAACGCTTTATTAAGCACAGATTTTTAATTAAACAAAAAGGAAAGTTTGTTCATATATTTTTACGAATTTACGGACGAATTAATATTTCATTTCAGTGAGTATTTTCATATCGCTTGTATTTCACTGGAATTTAATTCAGGGGAAGAAGTAAACTTTTACTCGTTTTTGTAAACTTGGAGTAAATGAATGAAAAAAAAGGAAGAAAATAAAATATTATAATGCACTTATATTTATTTTCTTTATCTTTTTTGGTTGGTATTACTTAAGTTTCCAAGTGTATCCCGCATATATCAGAGTCGGCAGAAGGAACTCAGTGTTAAGAGTACCCGTTCCGCATTTTCCGCCAAATTGTAAGTAACGGAGCTCAAAAGTTGGAATGTGTACATCAGGTTCCCTCTGCTATATGTAGCAGGATACTATTGTCTGGGAAAAAACGTGTAGAGCTGTAAAAAAAGTTATACTACTTACTTCACTTAACATCAAATGTTAGCATTCGAAAATTTTCAACCGAAGTGGCGTAATTAGTAAATTAATTTGTACAGAATGTTAATTTTCCAGTTTGATATTTGATACAATAGAAACAGCGATACCATCAGGAACTGCTTTCACAGCGCAGTTTTCGATGAGTTTCCCTAATTAGATTAGTTCGTACAACCTCCGCGGGCTTCCTACTGCTTTGCTCGTAGTAAAATAATATTATTTTACTTTTGCGTTTGCGTTATTTTGTATGTTTATTTTAGATTATGAATGGTGTGTAATGTTTTTAGTGACGTATGTTGATTTCCTTATTATAAGACTAATCGTATGAAAAAATAATATTTTGTATAATGTACAATAATTATATATACCGATTATTTTTTTTTACAGCTTTACATACCCCGCACGTAGCCCCCGAGAGCACGAACGGCAAAGGGAGCCTAGTGTTAAGACACTCCGCTCTCCACTTTCCGCTGAATTCTGGAGGCGTTTTACCTGAAGTGGGAATCGAACCTACTACCTGTCGCGCTCACAATCACACTCTTGTGCCCATTTGCCACGACTGGTTTCCGTTACCCATTAATTGATATGCTTTTATTAGCTTCACCTGTGTCTGTCTATGTCAAAATATCTTGAAATATTATATTGACCACTATTTGTAGTCAGAATTAACAATATAAAACTTTCATAGCACGAATAAACCTGATATTCTTATCTTCCCGGAAAAAGATAACGAGGAAGAACGAGGAAAAGGAGCAAGATAACGAGAACACTAACTTTGAAGCATATTTTTTTCAACTATTTGATGATAGATGTGTATGTAATCCACCTCGTATTATGTCACATTCTGGTAACAAAATAAAGCGCGGCGTTGAGTTCCGCCACTCAACTCGCAATACCTCTAGAATTCGGTGGAAAGAGCGAAAGTGTTTTAATAGAAACGGAGTGTCATAACATTAGGTACCCATGATTCCCCTGTGAACGTGTGGGATACAGCGTAAAGCTAAAAAAATTTTTGGTCAGAAATAGCTTTAACCTAAAAGCTGTAACTTTTTAGTAAAATTTTGTTACATATTTAAGTAAGTACCAAAACAGAAATAGCACAAAAACAAATGTAATATTAAATTCTAAACAAAAAAACTCAACTCCGATTCTCGAAATTGAAATTCGGGGGAAGTACAAGAAAATTAAATTTAAATAAGACAAGGGTTAATCATCCTGTCGTGGAGTTTACCAAGTTATTGGGTGTTTCGAAAGTCGGTGGAGGTGTCAAACGTCGGATGTGACCACAACGCCACAGTCGAGTTTAGAGAGGAGTTAGCGGTGACACCTGGGAATATGGGCCAACCTGGCAGCTCTGATCATTCTAATACAAGGACGCTAATTATGCTTAATATTTATATGTATATATCGCAGAGATCTCTTCTTCTCAGTCTCTTGGAAATGCTGTAAATATTTGTATTTTCGGGATCGGGTTATAAATCGAAACGAATTGCTTGAAAAGTGGAAGACGGAACATGAAGATGAAAAATGTTATTTAGTATTATTTTAAATTAATATTTTTTAAATTAAATAATGTAATACTGGGATAGACCATTTATCATAGGCCACTTTTTAAGAATTTGAATGTTGAATGTTGTTAAACATTTCTTTTTATATTTTTAAACATTTTAAAAGTGTTATTCCACACTTAGGAAAGAAAAATACTTATTTAGAAAATGTATAACGCCACTCAACTCCACTCAACTTTTTATATAAACCTAAATAATTAATACTTATTACATCTCTGACGCGAGATAAGTAAAATTTCTTAAAATAAGTGATTGATTTCAAATTTTATAAATATTTATTACCCCTTTTTAGTTTGTTTTGACGGCAACAGAAGCAATATATGGCTTTAACAAGGATTTGTTAATTTATTATGATTTTTGAATATGTTATTATTGTATTCCTTTTAGTTTACATTTAAATATAAATAATATTATGATATTAAGTAATAGAAGGTGTCGGGTCTAAAACCCTGACCCAACTGACATTAACCGTTGTAGCTTGACAAAGGTAAGTTAAGGATTAAGTTGTAATATCTCATCAAATAATCGTGATTTACGCTTGAATATCGTGAATATTATATAACACAGATTTTACTTTACCTCCGTTATTCCAAATTATATTTCTTTTTTATTTACACTCCTACACGATACTTTTCTATTTTGTTTGGGAAAGAGAATAATCAAAAGTAAGAAAAATCCGAAATCAAATCAAATCTGCGCAGATAACATCAAGGCGGCCATGACTCGTCAACCAAATACAGTACATATATTACAGAAGAAGCAGAACTATTAGAAATATCTTTTCGAGTTCATTACCAGAAAAAATTATATCATAATATATTTATGTATAATTGAGTACAACTTGAACTAGCGACCTTTGCGGAAGGAAGAAATGATATTAACTTTAAATTATATTTTATTCTTGATTTTATGTGAGTTTTTAAAAATTTATCATAATATTTTAAATTATTGTCTATTATATGATTAACCTTTATACTATTTAATATGTTTTTTAACGGTGATGAAGAAAACAGCACCAACTAAATTAACTTCTCAAATTTTTTTTTAATGTTAAGTCACAGTAAATAAAAACGTTTTAAATGAAATTCTTTAACCGGATTAATCGTCGTTTGGAGTTATATATTTTTGGCAAGGGTTACCAGAAATGTACAATTCCAAATATACGTACGTGATTAATCCGATTATAGTTTCATTTAAAATGTGTATAAATCAGGAATAACCAAAGATTTTATTAAAGTTTTAAGTACTATGTTTATAGTGTTGTGAGTACATACAAGCACACTTCAGTATTCCATCAGAATATCTAGTTTACGATTCACTCTATGCATACATCAATGTAAAAATGGTTGTTTAGTTATCACTGAACTCGGGCCAAATAGCTATAAGAAAATGTCGATACTGCGGAGGATGTCGAAAGATGGTACCGCGGCCAAATTGTACCCTGCCTCACAATAACTCGAACTAAGGCCCCTATCTACTTGTTACCACATATTCCGTGTTTATTAATAATTTGAGATATTATGTTTGTTTCGGATGTAAATATGTATTATGAGTGTTTATTTATTGGTAAGGCAAAAGCCTCGCGTTGAGTTCCGCCACTCCACACCCACTTCGAAAAATTCGCGGGGAAATATGGAGTACTATATACCGTACTTTATTATTTGTTTTTTGGTATGTAATAATGCACTACAGGTATTTAATATAAATATTAAATATCATTTTTTTATAGTTAAATAATATATCGAATGTCTGTTAGTTGGTGGCAAATCCCAACGTTTAGTTTTTAGTGCAGGCCATTTATGTATGCAATAT
>DWQW01006009.1:0-16945 GCA_018249695.1 Heliconius erato demophoon
CTCGACACCAGAGCGAAGAAATGGAAATATAAATTTAAGTAAATATTTCATCTCCTCGAGTGGGGATCGAACCCACAACCAGTCGGTTTTGCAGTCACACCTCGTGCCGCTGCGCCACGACCGGTCTGTTATTTGTAGGTAGACAATATCTTTTTTATACAAAATTTCATTTCTTCGTTCTGGTAACAATGGTGAATGGTGAATTCACTCAACACGCAATATTTCGACAATTGGGCGGCAACTGGAGAACACAGTATTTGGACGTTTCCTCTGAATATGCTAAAAAAGCATGAATTTGAAAAAAATGTATTGCAATATTTTTTACTATTATTTTATTTCAGTCTCTCTGTCTCTCTCTCTTTCTTTCTCTGGTAACAATGTCGAATGGTTGATTCTTTTAAGGCTTTAGAAGAAAAGGACGGTGCGAAGAAATCAGAGCGATCCGGCCCGCCTCCAGGCTGTACTGTGTTAGTAACTCCTCACGAGGTGATCAGCCTCAGAGACACCTTGGACCTGGCGTTTGTGGCGGGCGCCTCGGCCTACTTGAAGGATAGAGGCTCCGATGCCTTGTTGAGAGGTACAGAATCATTCTAATTGTAACTCTTTAACAGGATTCATCTTCTTTATTTTAGTATTTTCATTTCTGGGAGCTCAACCTTTAAAAAACAAGATAGATTCTCTTATTCGAGCAATCTCTTATTCTAATAAGAAATTGCTTGAATAAGATAGGATCTCTTATTTTTTAGAAGATCTTATTAAAAAATAGGCACCTGCACGTTTTATTGTAGATCACTGGGCAAATATAGAGACCCAAGTGCCAGGACAACTCGCTCCTCACTTTCTTCGAATTCGAACCTACAACAATCGAATTTACAGTTCTATGATGTCACACTGCGCCACAATTGCCTTTATATTTACATGCTATGTTAGAAAAATTTCTGATTTTTTTATAGGTCAATAAAATATAATAAAGTTTATTTAATTTATTAGCATTCATTACTAAAAATATACATAACAAACAAGTAAAAAAACTGCTGGTAAAGTTGATTTATTTTAATATTTCTCATTTATAATACAAAACTGAATTAATTTTGCTTAAACTATATTTGTATTCTATTTCATTAGTTAAATATGAATATTTCCATTTTTCTAGAATACATCGAGGATATGAGGACGGATATAGAAATATTGGCGTGTGGCTCCATTAAGAATTTGACAGCTTTCAAGATTCCCGACACGGACGAGAACTGGTGTTGTCTGGTAAATTCTTATTTATGTTTTTTTTTAATTTTTTAATTAAACTTAATTAAACAACTTTCTAAATGTTATGTCTTTGAACTATGATTGTTACGCATTAACGGATTATGTACAAGCTAGATGCGAATAGAAGTCTCAATTTATTTTAAAAAGGCTTATGAATGTAAAAGAAAGCAATTTCGCCTAAACAAAATCTTCTTGGTCAAATAAAACGATGCAGTAATTACTTACTAGGTGAAAATGTAACATACTAATCAAAATTTATTATTAATATACGCGGCGTTAAGTTCCGTCACTCAGCGCGTAATGTAACTGATCCACTTTGAATGCCCTGCAACATACAGGAGCTAATGTTTATTTAATATTTTTATTTCCTAACAAGGCAAAGCACGTCCTTGAGTTCCGTTATTCCCTATGCCTACCCTATAACCTATATACTGTGGAATACAGCGTTAAACCTAATAGATATTTAAATATTTTCCAGGAATGGAGTGTGTGCGAGGCTCGAGAGCGCGGCACGGGGCTGGCGCTAGTGCTGCCGAGCGGCGCGGAACTGGAACGTTTAATTGAGACGCTGGAAACCGCATACAATAGACTTACGGTAAGTAATGTAAAAAAATCATAATTATCATTAACAAAAAAAAACCATACTATAGACGAATATTATTTAAATTTATAATTATTTTAAATTTATTCTTCATGTATGTTTAATAAAATTAGGAGAAAACATTTCTCAACCGTTTTTGAGTGTGTAAAGAATACGAAAGTGTGCTTATATTTTTTATTCAAAATAAAAAAAATATTTATAAAAACAAAAACTCCGACTGCATAAAACTAAAAAGAAAATAAACAAGCCCAATAGTTTATTAGGATTAACAGTTGGGACCTCTTTAAATTATGCAAGGTTCCTGGTAAAGATGTTATTGATCAAATAATTCATTATTTTTATTTATCACTTTTTTGTTAGGATTCATCATGGTAATGATAATCATGTTATACCTTTTTAAAATATTCGTATTGAGCTTTTGAATTTGATACCCATATTGTGGTATTCGAAAGGATTTTTTTTTCATTAAGTCCAATGGTCATATTTTTTTAACGTCACCTATCTAAGAACACTTGGGCTGCTAATACCAATCTAACGATAGCTCAATTATGTAAATCTGTTCAGCGGTTCTGGAGATATGAGATAATAAAAAATATTATATACATACAGGATACGCGCGAAAAACATAACCCTTCCTTAGCAGTCGGGGAAAAAAAACTTTCATTTTGTCATTGTAATATTTCTTACACCTGTGTCAGAAATAGTAGTAACAGATTCAAAAATTCTTGTATTTAATGTTACATTTGCTTAAAAAAAGCTAATTTTTTATCGTATTTATAATTTTGCCTTTCTATTTCAGCACGAGCCTTTCCCCCTAAGTGTGGTAGAGGCAAACAAATACGCGTGCAGCACCGCCCATACAAAATATGAAACGGCCTGGTCCCACATGCTGCCACAACAGTAAACTTATTAATATACGAATAATAATATAATAATCAGGTACTTATTATATCTATTTTAATAATCTACAGTTTAGAGCAAATGTTTTTTATTATCTTTTTCTATTTTTGGGTTATTTTTTTTACTTTACACATTTTGCTCTAAGCTGAAGATGTATCGTAGATTCTCCATATGAAGGTTTCAACGCTGGTCGTATATATATGCTTTGTGATATAAGTAGTAATATCGAATAAAATATCTCGAAAATATGATAGTGGAAATTAAAATCGAAATATTCTTTATTCAATTAGGTCAATACAAGCTCATTTGAATCGATCAAGTTAAAAAATGTTACTAGTGTTATATTATCTTATATTTGATGAATATTTTTTTTAAAAGATACTCTATAAAAAAAATAGTTAAATCAGTTTGAAGTTATTTTCACCTATATGGAATTTGAGACTGTAAAATAATATATTTTTTATCTTTGTGAATGTTAGAAAAAAAGTGTTGCATATCCATTTATAACTGCTTCTTTTTATTAGTTAATTAAGTTAATTAATTTAATCACTTTAGATTAAATGGATTTAAAAAAATCAAAACTATTTATTTTACTTCTATTATTTTAAAGTTTTTTTTTGTTCAGTTATGACACTTTTCTTTTTAACAATCACAAGTATGGTATATGAATTATTATCGCACTTATATTATTAACCTACTATAATTTAATTTATGAAATTCTTATTCATGTTTAAATAAAATAAATCGTATATTTCGTAAAAATGTAAAAATATATTTATTGAAACAAAAAATGTTCAACAATACTCAATTGTCACAAAATATTTTGATAAGCTTAGAACATATATTTACATATTATTTAAGCCTAAATCACATATAATTTAAAGGGTATGAATAATTTCACATACAATCCTAATATGTATTTAGTAGAATATCTAACAGTCACCTTTGTAACGACACGCTGGGCCCATGTCCAAGACTTAACTTTCCATCTGAGCTCTATATACGCCCAAGGCTCAAAAAATCCTATGTGACCTACAAGTCCTAAAGCAGCATGACTGGAGGAAAAAAATCTATTAAATTTTAAAAATAAATAATTATGCTGTACACAAATGACAATATGGCGTCTTGTCAATTCAATTGTTGCTAATATCATTGTTATATTTGATTTTGTGAAATTATTTATTACCTTTTATGCTAAAATTCACTTACTTGATTACCATTTATAGCTTGGGCAGCTTTGTTTATTAATTTATACTGAAAGTCAAAATAGTTTATCCAATAAAATCTAATTTTAAGAATTTCTTCATAATAAAAATCTATTTAGAATATCTTAACATGCCTATATTTTTATATTAATCAGTGCAATTCTTTGAATATTAATTAAATTTTATATTTTTTTTGTTTAAATAAATTCAAACGAGGATATATTTTAAAATTGAAATTGTATGAACTAAAAATAATAATCAAAAAATTATGGAATATAATGAAGTTATTCTTATTGTTAGATCTGAATTAGAATATTTCAACGCAATTGCCTACTTAGCAAAGATATATTTCAAGGAAAGCATAATATGAGAGATATTTATATATCTTATAATAATTAATAAGCAATATGCAAATAAATCGGTCTTCATATTGAAAATAATATTATTATACATTCGTCGTGGGATAATGGCAAAGGAATAATTATAAAAGGAAATAATAGTAAAAGGCACATTCGAAAATATGGCGGAAAGCACAATATAGTTTTATTAAATGTTAAAATTTCAATGCTTTTATGGTTATAGTGAATACTTTAGTTAGCTGCGTACATGATTGCTGTTTAGATAGGTTTAATGTTTCGTAGATTAGCACGTTTGGAAGTATACACACACATACATACCGTCGGCGTCAGTGGAGGACCATGTTATTTTAATTTTGATTATATTTCATCTTCATGTTTTCTTGAAAATGAATGAAGTTTGCGTCTAGGTCATCGGTTCCCAACCAGTGGTCCGTGGACCAGTGGTGGTCCGCAGCAGTTAAAATATGGTCCGCGAATGATTTAAATTTTGGTGGTGTTCGAGCAAAGTCTGCCTACAGTGAAGCTGCTTCCTCAGGAAAACAAAATATTTTGACATTTAAATTTAATATACTTTGAAATTCATAGATTTTTAATATTTACTTAAAAATTCACACACCCCATCATACAAAATGTCAGATTTTTTTTTAACTTTTGACTTTAAAATTAAAATTTTTGATTAATTATTAATTTATTTTTATTATACCTACAAAGTGGTCCCTCCTAACAAGAATTCTATAAAAGTGGTCCCTGATCAAGAAAAGATTGGGAACCCCTGGTCTAGGTCGATAAAACAGTTCAATCTCAGCCTTTAATTTTTTCATGTATTCACGTTTAGTTCCTGCACTGACGACGAAGATACATACACACATGTAATTCGTAATAGTGATGACGTGTCTACCATTGATGCTATTCTATAAATTATTTATAGAAAATGGCTTAACTCAAATTTTGCAATTATTTACAGCTTCGTGGCAGTTTTTCATTTGTGTTTGTATATATATATTTTACTATTAGGCCATTTTTGTACTATCAGCGTCAAAAATGATTATATTATGTGTAGTGAGAATAAATAAATATCCCGTCTAATTATCGTATGACCGTATATTAAAAATAGATGTACTTCTTGATATATAAAAAACTATTCATCTATCTCTTCGTAGGGTTACTATTTTGATATTAGAATTGTTTGCATCTTTTGCATTATTAAAAAAGTAATGTAAAGATGAATTTTCTTACTCTTATGATATTTTCAAAATGTTTTTACATACTTGAAATTGTAAAAGAATTGTAAAGTTTCGAATTTAGTTTGTTAATAACAAGTAATATTGTAAGAACTTGCTATTATAGCTTTCTTAACTCCTAAATTCGAAATTTTATATTTCTCGAAATATAAATAATTCAATGTTTAATTTGCGTAGATATACATATTTTTATTACATACAAAATTCTGTGTGTATATATATTATCGAAAGTGAATTTTCGTAAATTCTATATGATACTTTAGTACCTGAACATTTATTTCTGCTATTTGTATACTCTACTAGTATATTCTTTATATCACTTTCGATATTTTACACGATGGATTGCCTCAATTTTTGTTTAACACATTTTTGGAGAAGTATTTTATGGAGAAAGAATTATTCTGAAACTTGAATAGGAAGAATGTGTAATTATTTTGGATTCAAAATCAGAATCCAGTACGACGTTCGTTCGCAAGTTTCAACAGAATAAAGACTGTATCAGATGCGACGCTTTGTAGATTTTGTACAAGAAAAAGTGTTTTTTTTTTAATCGCGGGCCTTTTGTAGCTTTATTTTTTAAAGTTACGTATAACGGTTGCGTTATTTTTTTTTCTACGTTGGCAATATTTTTTTTTTTTAAAAAACACATTGAAATGCAAATAGTTCAATGTCGAAACGCCTATTATATTATATTATATTATTATATGAATTAAAACGATGGTTGTTTTACATATTGCTTCGTATTGTTACCTATATCAATGTATGATATCATTAACGTGTATATTGGGCCGGTGTAGGCCATGTGATATTATTGTACTATAAGGGTAGACTTAGGATCGAGCGTGCCTCGGAAGCTTAACTTCTTATTGTGAAACTTAGTTCACGTTGCCTTGAAATTTGATTAAATATATTATGTTATTTTTATTTTTTCAGATTTTTTGGAATATTGAGAAATTAATTTTGAAAAGAATATTAAACGCGTTTATTTATTATATAAAAAATATAATTTAATATAGTAAAAAATTACTTTCCTAAAACTGTAATTTTTAGCGTCAGTGTAAACTAATTTAATTAAGTGTTTATTGTAACATTTGTTTCACATTACCTGACAAATTAATAATATATTGTATCTGCTCACTAGTTTTTGAAGAAAATATCAACGCTAAAATTTCATAATTATAATCGCATAATTTCTATTGAAATACAATAAATGTTACACTTTTGAGGCACTTTGTGTAAGTTTCGTAAACTTTTTAGTTCGTATTTTATTGCAATATCTCAGTGTTGTTTTTTTTATTGTGTTTAAATCAATTAATTTATTTTTTTACATATTTTTTTTAAAAAAATCGAGGAATGAACTGAAATTTATGATTTTAGCCAATATTTTTTTTGTATTTTATGTTTGTATATTTTCTATTAGATATTATTGTAATATTTGTTAGTTATAAGAAGCCTTTTAGTACAGTGACAATATTGTATGTCTGTCTGTCTGTTTAATTTTAGAGTGCGCTTATAGTGTTTGTTCTGTGATTCATCTTGTGTATATTTGTTTGATTGTACTGTACTTTTGTTGTTCTGCATAATAATCATGTCTTATTATTAGACCAATGTTTACCATAGTTGTCTTTGAATTGAGATAATTCGTGATTTTTTTTACCAAAAAAATTATGTTTGGTTGAGATGAGAATATTTCTGTTTAAGTTATTCGTTTGTATATATTGATATGTAATGATAAATTGATTTCTTTTATGAAAGGAGGTTTAGATTGGTTTTTGTATTACAATTATGTAATATGCCATAATTTCCGAACAAAAATTTAAAGTTAATGTTATAATGATTTTAGCGTTCCTCATTGAAAATATTACTTTTAATACTGATCTTAGAAACTATCTTCAATTTTGCTCTTATTAAGTAATTGAAGAACTAAAAGAAGCCTAAAACTTTTTTAAAATATATAACACAATGTAAAAAATCGTATTCTTACATAGGCGAAGTGAAACTAAGAAAAATTTATATTTAATTGTATATTTTTTGTTGTTTTTTTTAATCGCAAAATAATAACAATATGTTTTATTTCGTGAAGTATGACGATCATTTGTCAAAAAAAAAAAGGAAAGAAAACTAGAAATATTTTCATCTCGACGTTTACAAACAAGTACTTGTTGTTGTTATCGAAATTAAAAAAACATACCTGTTTAATATTTTTCATGGAAAATTAAATTATTATTGGCTTTTATTATTTGTTCTCGCCAAATGTATTTATTAGGGTGTTTGTCCAAATCTATGCTAAAGTATTAATAAGAACAATAATAACTTTAAATACATACATATTAGTAGGGGCAATTTTTGATTCATACAGTATAATTTCGCAATAGAATACTTTGTATGATACAAGTAGATGTTTACCTATGTATATTCCGAAACGTTTTCCAATAGAATTTTGAATTAAATAATAATCAGATAACCTATACACTTGTTTTATTTAAATCCTTTTCTTTTTTTCACTTTTTCAGTTTATTAAATTTATTCGGCGTCATTCTTAACTGTTATATGTATTATCCTGTAAAATATATAAAATTTAAAGTAGTTTATAACAGCTACGTAAACTTTAAATAAACAAGTGAATGTTGATGGCTGACAATATTTTCCAATGTCATGTTGTAAACAGAAAACAAGTTTTGCAAATTATTGTATTTTATAGTTTAACCTATTTTTATGAAAGGAGGTTCAGATTTTTTTTTAAATTACAATTATATAGTACGCCATAGTTTTGAAATAACAAAAATTGTTTTTTTTTAAATATTATATAAGGACTAACCTTTTGTTTCTTTCAGTAGTCTGGATATAATAGATAATTTTGAAACCAGTTTATTTCCATACTTGTGTTTACGACTTCTTTAGGCATATTTATACTTAGTAGTTACTTATTCATCTTGATTATGTAACTATAAATATCTCCATAAAACGGTATTAGGTTCTAACCATGGCTTGAATCGGGCGAAAATCTTTATGGAATGTAAAGATTTTTTTTTTAATTAAAAATAAAAAAATATCCATTTGCTGCACCTATGAACTTACATATTAATAAAAATTACTGAATTATACGCTGTCAGATATTTAAAAAAATGTTGATTTGATATAATATTTAATAAAATAAATTGCTATAAAAATGTTTCTGTTGTTCATCATATACTATACTACATCTTCATCTAGCTCTATCTACCATTTGTGTGAAATAGACTGCTTATTTTATAAACATTCTAATTAATAGATCAGCTTCACGCTGTATCCTACACACAGTAGATAGGCAGAGTGAACCAAGTGTTGAGATACTCCGTTCCCCGAATTTCTGCCAAATTTTTCGAGCCATTGCGTGTAGAGTGGCGGAACTCAACGCTATGCTTTTGCCTTGGTGCCAGGGCGAAGAAATGACAATATTAGTAAATAATCATTTATTCCCTCGAGTGGGGATCCAACTCACAACCGTCGCGTTACAGTCACACCTTTGTGCCCTTGCGCTACGACGGCCTCAACATTCTAATCATAACTAATTCACCCATACATACAACAACAATTGTGACTAAACAACAATATAATATAATTCTCAGATTGCGCCATATCTTGCAATGCGTGTTATTTTGACGCTGATACCAGTTTTAGTTAATAAACAAGCAGGATTCATTTGCATACCCGCTGATATTCCACATAAAACCAACAAATATCTCACATTTAAGTCACGCAGCATCACGAGACGCTCGACTTATCGGTATTAAAAATATGGAAGAGTTAAAGGTTAGTGCTTTACTAAGTACTATATCATTTTTGTTGCAATTATACTACTGTAAACTATTTAGAATAAAGCAAAAAATAGTTTATTTGTTTGTACATAGTATTTACTCTTGACGTTTACTTAATAAAAGCATAAAAAACCAAATCAATTTTTCCAAATCAATTTCTTTCTTCATAGATACGATTTAAATCCAGCTAAGTTTTTGAATGCGTTTCTTAAACCATTTTTTTTTCTAAAATATGAAATTAAAAATGTTAAAAATGATGAATTTTAGTATCTATCCGGCTTCGGATCGGAGTTCGCAAGTGAAGATCCGCGGAGGCCCGGCGCGCTGCCAGTCGGTCAGAACAGTCCGCAGCAATGTCCTTACGGCTTATATGCGGAACAGTTGTCTGGAAGCGCTTTTACCGCCCCTCGGCATGATAACAAACGATCTTGGTTGTATAGGTAAGTTCGTCTTGTATACTAAGTTTATCTAATAGACTCGACTAGTGATCTCATAGTATTATCATTTTAAAGACAATATCCATACGTTTTAGACCAGTCATGGCGCAACGGCACAAGTGTGAGACTGTATATGCAGCTTTTTGGTTTTGACTTCGATTCCCATTCGGGTAGATGATATATTTAATATTTTCGTGTTTTTGCTTTGGTGTCGAGACAAAACAACGCGCAATGCATTCAGAATTCGACAGAAAGTATGCAGCAGAGTGTCTTAACACTAGGCTGCTTCTGTGGAACTGAAAAACAACTATGTAGCAATATTGTCGCATGCCATTCTTTACATAGACATAACTATTTTATTTATTAACTGATTGAAATAAAATAAACACAATGTTAAAGGAAGTTTGACAAAATATATAACAATAAAAGCTGCATTTAAATCGACTAAGCCATTTCTGAGATTAACGTGAATAAACGCTCAGACAAACAGACAAAAATTTTAAAATCATTGCTTTGGGTTTTATTAGATTAAGAAATGCCCCCAACGATAGTTTCTTCCACGTACAGACAACAATCTGTTATAGTTTTAAAAATTGTAAAAATGAAAAATTGCCTTAAATAACCGTGAGATTTTGTTTACATATTTTTATACATAACTTTTAAAACTATTAAACTACTATGAACAAAATGTATTTCAATATTTATTTGCTTAAATTGTTTCCTTGATAACTAAAGAATTATAAATATTATATGTATTTAATGTAAAATGTATGTAAATTGGTGTGTTTTAGAATTCGCCCATCTGTTGTACACAAGCCGTTCAAACGAACTCACAGTGCAAAATATCTAACTAATAATTGGAATGAAGCTGAACCAGATCCAAACCAGGTAAATTTTCTATAAATAAATACATATCTCTATTGATTGCACTATGGTATGGTTCTATGATTATGGCGTTCCGAGCGTGCTAGAGAGAATATATCACTTCGCCAATGTCACGTTGCGTGGAGAAGACACGAAGGAGGTCGTACCTACAGTAAAAAGAGATAATATTACAAAGTAGGAGAATGCGCGTTAAAAAAAATAATAATAATAAACTCTTTATTGTATACCCAAAAAAGAAATATAAGAATACAAATAAAAGAATATGTACGAAGGCGAAAGGCGACCTTATCGCGGAAGTAGCGATTTCTTCCAGGCAACCCTTTATAATTATCCAGTTAAAAATAGCTTTCACGTATAGAAAAATAAATAAATATATATATATATATATATACTTTATATACATAAGAAATACAGAAGGTTAGTAGTAATTGATTATATTAGGTGAGTTGTGAATTATACAATGTCAAGTCTTATTGCTTATCTGGTAGGTACCTATCTAATTATTATACACAAAATACACTGATATACTAAGGCCTGTATTTATAAACCGCTCTCAAGTCTGAGATCGATCTTGAAGAATCTTATCACAGATATATAATTGATGAATGAACACGGCATCTCAGGATCGAGATATTCTTATCGCTCTACTTTTGGAAGGTAAACACAATGAAAATAATATCGTTGTTTAATAAAAACAACATACATTCCATAAGACGTACCGGTATATGATTGTTGATATTGATTTACATAAGAAACATATTTTTGATATAATGAACGCTACGACCTGCCTACGCCTGCCTACCTGCGCTACGACTGGCCTCTATGGCCAGTCGTAGCGCTGGAGCACAAAGTGTAACTGTAAGCGCGACAGGTTGTGAGTTCGATCCCGCTCGAGGAAATGAAATCTTAATATTACCTTTTCTTTCGCTCTGGTGTCAAGTGAAAACTCGATGTTGAGTTCCGCCACCCAGCACGAAATGTCTACGGAACTCAACGGAACCTGGGGAACATTAGGTACCCTCTGCCCTATAATATACCTACACAATACTAATACAACACTAATAAGTTATCTTTTCTTACGACAGTCTCGCTGGCTGCCATTCGATATTCCTTCTTCAGAAAATGTAGATTTCGTAGCAGGATTACACACAGTATGCGGGGCGGGTGACCCTCGCTCCAGGCATGGAATAGCTATACACATGTACCTATGTAACGCTTCTATGGACAAGAGTGCTTTCTATAATGCAGATGGAGATTTGCTTATTGGTAATTAGTTTAACTATATTATAGGATATTATAGATTATTGTTTTTAAGCAGAGAATTCCGGTGTTCGCGGCATTGAGTTCCGCCACTCGACAAACAATGGCGCCAGAATCTCTCCTGGCTCTCCACTGCCTACTCTGCTACATGCGGGATACAGCGTGAAGCTGAAATATGTTGAAGAAATAAAGAAAGGAAAAGAATACAGTTACAAAACTAATTAAGGAATTATTATAGAATCTTCTTCTTCAGAAGGAACCTGATGTTAAGACACTCTATTTCCCACTTTCCGCCAAAACCGCGGAACTCTACGCCGCGCTTTTTCTCGACATCAGAGCGAAGAAAGTATATAAATTTTAATAAATACTTCATTTCTTCGGGTGGGGATCGGACCCACAACCTGTCGATTTTGCATTCACACATTGTGCCTATGCGCCACGACTGGCCTCAGTAGCATGAATGAAACTGTTAACTTTTTTAATATATTTTTCTCCCTTAGTGCCTCAACAGGGTATTCTGAAAATAAAAACTGAGTTCGGAAAAATGGTAGTCCGGCCTAATGAAATAGCAGTTTTACAACTTGGCATGCGGTTTTCAGTTTCTGTGGATGGACCAGCACGGTAAAAAATAAATTATATAAATATTTATAACTTATCTATACTTAGTATACTATACAGAGTGTAAGCGTCTGCGCTCCTTTTAGGGTAATATTTCAAACCCATATCTAAAATAAATAATCAAGATTCGTCAACAGTTTAGAAGTAGGATTTTTTTATTTTAGATTTTTTATACACATACCGTATCACGTGTGACGCAGTTATGAATAGATATCAATAACGTAAATATCTTCTACTACAAAAATACTACTAAACGTTGCTGATCTGCCACTTTCATTCTCAAATAACATACCAGAACGAGCAAGGGATATCTCGTTCTATTTTACGCAATTACAAATGGTGTTTTATTTTACAACGATAATTTTATGACTTATGTTGTTGGAAAAAATCATTTTTTAACAAAATCTCTTTTATTTTAAATGTGTTCGGCTTTTACAGAGTGGTTAAAACTGTGCTTTCATTAAAAATGGTGATGACAAAAACACTCTGTATACACATATTTTCTTTGTCGAAAAATTTTATCTTATTAATTTATTATCATATTAACTTATCTAAATTTAATAACATTGTTTAGGGGATATATTTTGGAGGTGTTTGACGGCCACTTCAAGTTGCCAGATTTGGGGCCAATCGGTGCCAATGGTTTGGCCAACCCTAGAGACTTTCTTACGCCGGTAGCGCATTATGAAGATCTGGATATACCTGGTGAGTACGCAATCATAGTATCTGGTTCTAGTAGTTTTACTAATAAATAGTTTCTACTGTCCACTTAAAATATTATCCCGACTAGACCAGCCGGGGCCTCACAAAATATTTATTATACAATAAATATTTTGTGAGGCCAGTCGGGTCTTAGGGGCACAAGCGTATGACTGTAAACGCGACAGGTTGTGGGTTCGCTTCCCACTCAAAATAAAAATATACAATGAAATATTGCATAATTTAATTTCTTCGCTCTGGTGTCAAGGCAAAGCGCAGCGTTAAGTTCCGCCATTCAATACGCAGTGACATGGCGAATACCGAGGAAAACCATGTGAAATGGCAATCTAGAACAATGAAACATGCCTTGAATTTTATTATTAACAAAATTTTATTAATAAATATTAAAGGGTTCAAAATAATAAGCAAGTACCAGGGCGCTCTCTTCGAAGCGGAACAGGAGCACTCGCCCTTCGACGTGGTGGCGTGGCACGGCAACTACGCGCCGTACAAGTACGACCTCAGCAAGTTTATGGTCATAAATTCCGTATCCTTCGACCACTGTGTAAGTGTTGGGTTTTAGTTCGAATCTTTTTAACACTTTTTTTGAGTCTATTCGCATCGCAGACTGTGGCCGATTTACACATAGATTTATCTAAGAACACGTTGATAGTTTACGATGAGGACTTGTAGCCCAGTATCACAAGTTCGATTTCCATTTAGGGATATGGTTTATTATTTATTAATATTTTTATTTCTTTGGAAATAAGACAAAGCACAGCATTCAGTTCCGCCACTCAAAACTAAGGGGGGAGCGGGTGGTCCGTGCCCACCCCAGAACGATCTGGTGCCCATCTTAGAAATTTTACTTACAACAAAATTTGTCCCGAAGTTGAAAAAATTAAATAGCTTTACGCTGTCCCGCACTCAGCAGGGTAAGCAAGCAGAGGGTAACGTAGTGAATTGATTTTGAACTATTTTGTGATCATTTTTAATAAAAATCTAGAATGTAACGAGAATTTGTAAAACAACTACATTTTAACAAATTTTAATAGAGTACCTAATTCAAATAATTTAAAATGATAGAAGGATAAAGTGAAACAAAAAAATCCAAACCTTATTCTTTAATTATATATAGTAATATTTACTATAATGATCATATAAATATATAAAAATACATATTTTATTACAGGATCCTTCGATATTCACAGTCTTAACATGCCCTTCTAATAAGCCAAGAGTGGCGATCGCGGACTTCGTCATCTTCCCGCCACGCTGGTCCGTACAAGAAAATTCTTTTCGGCCTCCTTATTACCACAGTAAGCACAGTAATATAAATTTTTTATGTTGGTATATTTCTGAATATAGTATTTTTTTTACTTTTAAAGTCTTGTAGAATAGGCCAGTCGTGGTGCAAGCGTATGACCGTAAACGCGACAGGTTTAGGTTGATTTTTTAAAATATTTCATGTCTTCAATCTAGTGTCGAGGCTAAGCGCGGCGTTGAGATCCGTCACTCAACACGCAAGGCCTAAACAATTCTGCAGAGAGTCTATTATGTTCACTTTGCCTATCCTGCTGTATGCGGGATACAGCGTGAAGCTAAAAAGAAAAAAAACCGACATATACTTAGCTCACGCTTCTATAAAAACTCGTATCATTGACAGAATAATATTACAAAAAAGTAGTATACTATATAGATTCCATTTCATTAATACTTACAAATTATATATATAAATGACGTGCTATGTTGGTAAATCTATAAATATGCATGTTTTATAGTAACCTATAATTAGTATAAAACTGCATATTTTTTTAAATCCCATTAAAAACGTAAATGTTAAAACTAGAGCCAAGTTCAATAATAAAAAGATTCGTGTTTCTTATCACAAGGAAAGTGTTGAGATCTATTTGGTTGCCAAATTCTGAAGATAATTCTGAAATTTCTTTATAGATACCTAAAGGTAGCTTAATTTCCTATTATTTCATTCTCTCAGCTTAACGTGTTAAAGCTACTTGTTTCTAATGTTTTATAATATAGATATTTTACAATGATAATACCCATGTCCAATCTAATTATGCCCATACTCCTCGTTGGCACGAAAGCTTTTACATATTAATTAAAAAAAAAATAACTACATACGTATTAAGCTGTCGTGACGAAGTACATTTGTTCACACCCATAAAATTTAAAACATTTATATTTATTATACATTCTTACTATAACAATTATATAGTATTTCATATAAACTCTATAAATTTTAAATCATTTTGCAATACTTCCACTTAGTATTTAGGGTTCTACATTTTTTTTCTTTTGAAGTAGGTACACCTCAAAAAGGAAAAACGGAACACTTGAACGGATACGAAACGTTTAAAGGTTCACTTTTTTTGTCCGTCTGTCAAAATTATTTATTCCTATCTAGCTTACCGTAGCTTGATACCTCCACGCTATCTAGCGTGGAGGTATCAAGCTACGGTCCCTTAAAGCAGAGAAATAAATCAAGCTTCCAAGTTATTGCAATCAGAGATACGAGCATTTACCAAAACTTTTGCTTCATTTTGTGTGAAATTTGCCTCGTAATCAAAACCTATAGAGTACTTCTCGAGGACTTGTCTGTCTGTTATGTTCTGGAATTTGGCATAATGTGACGATTTACGATACAAATAAAAAAACCGAACAAGCGCGAGTCGGGCTCGGCTACTGAGGGTTGCGTACAAAAGTTGGAGTTCATCTGATACCTCACTTGAAATAGCGGCTTTATTACCAAAATTTGCCTTTTGATCTTTAAGGCTACTTATTTTAGGATTTATTCAGAAATGTTTAGTTGTCAGATTTTTTCTTTAGCTGTCGTTTAGCTGTCAAATTTCATAATTCTTAGTTAACCGGAAGTATCGGTACAGAAGTATTAATTTTGATTCTCTTTATAGTGTCTAAATACGTGGTTTATGCGATATAAATATCTTTTTTAAAAATAATTGTAGAAATACGATTTTTTAAGAAATTAAGGGACCGTAGATCTAAGTATATGGTTTAAATTTTCACTCGATATCTTCAAGCGTTCCTGATATAAAGGCTCTTGACAAACAGACGGACGGATCACAAAGTGATCTTATCAGGGTTCTTCCTTAAAAGGTACGGAACCAAAAAATACAAAAAGTGAAAACTTATAGATTTTACATTGAAAAAAAAATACAATTACAAATTTATATTTATAATTAGTTTCATTCAAAATTAGTGTATACGCCCGCAAACTTGTCGCACTTCCCGTTGATTTTTAATCCTGAAATTGGTACAAAACCCTCGGTGGGCGAATTCGACCTTTTCTCTTATAGAGAGGCAAATTGATACAAATAATGATACAAATAATGAGTTTTATGCGTTTAAAAAAGACTTTTTAAACGCATAAAACTCATTATTTGTATCATTGTGGTTGAGCGTTTTTAATTATAATTTTTTTATTCTTTTTAGTAACTAATTAGTAAAATAAATGCTACTTTTTTTGAACCGGATTTAACATATTTTATTGAATTTACTATTTTTTATTAAATATACACATTATTTTTTTTATTATTCTCTTTTATTTAGGAAACTGTATGAGTGAATTTATGGGACTCATATTGGGCTCATACGAGGCCAAAGAGGGTGGATTTTTGCCTGGAGGAGCCTCCCTTCACTCC
>DWQW01006010.1:0-16943 GCA_018249695.1 Heliconius erato demophoon
GGCTGCGATTAACTGGGAAATCGATTTGGAAAGCAGCTCCGGTGAATATAGCCAGCAAGACTTGTACTTGTAATACTTTTTAATATCAAAATTACTATATTGTTATTTATTACAATGGTAGCTTTAGGTACTATGGAAAATTCAAATTATCTTATAATATCATGTTCTTATTCTTTAAATATTTCTAAACAGAGTAAAGGATTTTACTTATTAGAATTGCTTTTACAGTTAATATCTACGCAAACGTACAAAAACCTGTAAACTGTGTCGACGTGACAGATTGTGGGTTCGATTCCCGCTCGAGGACGGAAAAATTTAGTATTTTCATTTACTCGCTCCGGTAACGAGGCAAAGCGCGGTTCAACCACTTAAGTTCCGCCACTCAACACGCAATGATTCCAGAATTTGTTGGAAAGTGGGGAACGGTAGTGTTTAATGGGAACGGAGTGTCTTAACCTTGCTATGTCTTCGGGATACATCATGAAGCTGAAAAAAAGTTAGGTAAATGCTTATGCCTATCAATCTAATCAAAGTAGAATAACAAATAGAGACGACATTTATTTTTTGTCACGAGTGGGATTTGAATACATAATTATCATCATTGTTGGTCATTTGAGTTACTTATTTATAACACTTGCTAATTGTTAAATAATTACAAAGTTAAAGATATGAAACCGTTACCTACGTAAGGAGCCGAAAAAATATGCCTAGGTATAGGCACCTAACATTTTTTAATCTGTCTCTGCTAAGATACTATTTTCTAAGGTGACTCTTTCATTTAATCAAACTAATGAAAAAATGATGTAAAAATATAAGTAAGTTACTAAAACATCTCATCACAATTAACGTTTTCATTAAAAAGATTAATACTTGATTGAACGGTTTTTTTTCTTCGGTTTATCACACTTTGTCATAACAATTACCGCTTTTATGGTGATAAAAATAACTGTAGATACAAAACTACTAACAAAGTTATTTATACTAATAATGAAAAAAAAAACTCTTAGTTCTATCTAAATAGAGCGCGACACCAGTAGGCGGCAAGCGCCCATTGGTCGCGCCCACTGCGAGTGGAACGGGGAAACACTTTGGCAGTTTCCTTCTTGTCCAAATTTGTAAAGCTTTTAGCGTCATTCTTCTGTCACTTTGATTATTCAATATTCTATCTCTCAAATCTTGCTGCAAAAAGGTTATTTGTTTTGTGAGAATGTCACTAAAATATGACGATTGATTACTCTTGGGAAGCCGGTTAATGAATCTTTAAGAAAGTCCTTTTTTAATATTGGTTCAATTCTATAATAAGAGTTCACAATATGTTTCAATATTTTAAAATAAAAAAAAATATCTTAAAGAGAACCACTTCTCTTGATTCACTTACTATCTGAATTGTCCGTTTATTTCTTTGACTCTGTTATGAATGTTATATTTGAATCCATAGCAGGACTTGATAAAGACTTAAAGACTAAAATAGTAAGTGGTGGGTGCAAAAGGGGGGAGTCAATAGGCGGGGCGTAAGGCGTGGCGCAGGGTGCTGAGGTGCGCTCAGGCGCCTCGGTCTCGCCCATCGGCGCCTCCGAGTTCGCAGTCGCGCCGCACTCGCCAGCCCTATCGCGCGCACGGTCACCACCAACCCTGTAGTGTTTACAGTTACGACCGATACGTTAGCGCCGTTCACTAACTCATTTTATTATCACCTGGTACTGGAACTCAAAGGTGCACGTACAAAGGAACCTAATTATGTTGATAATAGTCACCCAAATGATTGCCGTGAAGGAACCGTAAGCACAACAGCGAGCGTCCCTTCAATTAGTACCACCTGTCGAACACGCGCCGCGCATTAATTCGCACTCGTGATAAATTTGTCCGCAAAAAACCCCAAAATAAACTGGTATCGATGCACCTGCGGCAATCCTCCGTAGCGCAGTGCGGTGATCGGCTGTACCGTTAAACCACTCCTGGAGCCCTGAGGGTGCTGGCGACATGATAATGCTATTCAAAGGCAATAGCAGCAGACTAGAACATCTTATAGAAAAGATACAAGCCAATAAGGAAAACCACGACGTGACCCCAGAAGATTTAAAACGTAAGTTCGTTGCAATACAGTTTTTAATATATTTTTAATATTTGATTTTATAGTTTGCTTCGGAAAATTAAATGCGGTCAAATTTATTTGCTAAAAAAAGGTTTAATGTAAAGTATGAATATTTTTTAAAATTAAAAACAATTTTAAAAGAAATAATTTATGTTTGAACAGGTGAACGTAATTAATTACTCATAATTTTTCTTGTTGGAACTTATGCTTTTTTTCCTCGTATCAAATAAAATTATAATAAGTAGGTAAATAAAGTTGCAGATGTTATTCCCAATTTGAGTAAATATATGTATTTTTATTAAATATACATAATATATTAAATATATATTTTTTGTTATTTTTATTAAATAACAGTTTTAATTTATTTCTAGTACCTCGATATTTTTACTATACATACATAGTTACATTTTAATTTTTTTTTATAATTTTTTATGTATTAAACATTAAATGTATAATAGGTATACATAATATGTATTTTGTAATTATAAATAATTAGGTAATTATAATATTTTTATATTTCATATTTTGTGATTATAGCGTCGATTGAAGGATTGATTTTCATATTTCAATGCTTTCCTCAATAAAGCTTAAAAGAAATTGAAAAGTAAAAAAAAATACAATAGACATTTGTAGCATAGAAAAAACGTCTAGATTTACAGCAATTCTACTATTTACAAAGTAGGTAGATATTAAATAGAGAAGTGGCACGATTCGATCATGATAGTTTCTTTCTCCAATTAAAGAATATTCTACGTAAAATATTTTTTTAGATTTACGCTGTAATCCACACATAGCAGAGAAGGCAAAAGTAACCTGCGGCGCCCAGTGTTAAGAAAGTGGGTAATGGAGTGTGTGTAACAAATTAATAAAAAAGAGCAAGTATTATCAACTTAACTCCAAGCATATTTAATTTTTAGGGTGGCTTTGGCTTTTTTGTCTTTTTTGTCTCCGTCGGTCAAGACCATTTATCTCGAGATCACGTAGACTAGACGTAAGCTGAAATTAATATCAAATATTGAGGTCTATGGTCTTTTACTTCTACGTTATTTGACTTCTAAATCAACGCATTCAAAATTTACGAGCATTTATGCATCGTTTTTGCTGCAATTTGCATTAAATTCGCCGGGTAATCAAAACTTATAAGGGACTTCCCGTAGACCTACATTTGTGAAATTTGCACAAAGTTGAGTTAGTTTGAACTTACAATATAAATAGGTAAAGAAAAGATCCGATAAATGGAAATAGTAATAGCTATTGATAGCTATTATTTATATATCTGTATAAATATATACCTATGTGTAATACTACACGCTCATCATTGTAGTTCATTTCATAAAATGAGTGCATACGCCTGTAAACTTACATTTATCAACTTTGATACTCAGCCCATCAGTCGTACTTTTCGGTAAACTAAAATCCTAAAATTGATACGGAACCCTCAGTGAGAGAGGGAGACTCGCACTTAATCGGTTTTTATTATATTTTAGGTGCTCGGCAATACCGGCACACCGAAAACTCCTAGCAAAATTTCATATCATCGATCCTTTATTGTGATGGTAGTAATTTTTTATTGTCCTTATGACTATAAAAATGTGTATCATCCAGGTTGTTTCGTTGCATCGTTTGATATGCTGCAGCCTAAACACCTCGCATGTCTCCGAGGATGTGGTTTCTAAGCTGCGCGATAATTGACCTCTTCAAGAATTCTATCTTTTAGCATCACTGCTGTGCATTTTATAATGTCAGCGATATATTTGCTGATGTGCTGGACTAAGGAATGCTTATTCAACTACTACCCATGTCATAAAAGTTACAAAGACCAAGTTAGAGCGGTGTTACTTTTATATAAATAGGCATATTGATTTCACCCGAACTAAAAATCTTACCTCCGGGATTGCATTTTCTCGTTTAATAGCCATAATTATTCCTTCGTAATACAACATAGTATATTACATTATACCACTTACGTACGTACCTTCTCGATTAAGGTAACCAGATACTTAAAATATGGTGTTTTATATTAATTAATCTAAGTCTTTCTAGTCTAAGTTCTAAATTCTTATTCCTAACAGGTTCTAATGTTTGACAATATTAATAATTAAATAAAAATAAAATATTTTATTCGCTTTTTTTCAAAATAAAAGGTCTTAGTGATCTGTTGTTTGTAGAGTACCAAATGATTATTGTATATAGTAACTAACTATATAAATAGACTTGTATTTCAAGGAAAATTTTCGAAAATAATAGTAAAAACCACTGTTACAATATTTCGTAAATTAATTCTTTTTTCAACAATTTTTACTATGACTAAATGATTTTTTTCGAACTAATTATTTAGAAAAAATATAAATTTACAATTGGGATCAATTGAAATTTTAAAAGGCTTTTTGGGATGACTTAATGTGATTAACAATGTTTCCCGACTTAACCCTTTTTGCAAAGAAATAATGATATATTTATATATGTGTACTATTACACATATTTTAATTGTATCGATTATATAAAACTAGGACCTTTGATTAAGATGAGTGAATAATGAATATAACTAGTTAATTAACAGCTATTTCATCCTTCAGTTACGACTGTCATGCCTAATTCATCTGTTTTATTATTTACGAAGGCTATTTTTTTCTCGGTTAACAACATTTTTAGTTCTACAGAATACCGTCACGTGAAATATGCCTAATGCTTCCTTGTTATCATTTAAAGTAAAAAATTGACTAAAAGTAGAAGTGCAAATAGAATTCAATTCAATAGAATTGATGTGTAGAATTGATGAATTAAGTATCAAGAATAAGAAAATTACTTAGCAGCATAAGCTGCCTTTAGCAACTAAATGTTATTAAATTAGTAAAAGATATCAAATAAATTCAAATTAAAGCATTTGTATATATGTCAATCATATTGTATGTAGATAACTCTTCTACGAAACCTTTCATATCTGAGTCCAACACGTTTTTGCCCAGGGTTCTTGGCCAGCTTTTTAAAGGTTTCGTACCATAAAAGGTAGAAATGGAATATCCTTATACGATCACTTTGTTGTCTGATTAGAATTCTAAAAATTCTTCTATGCACTCGAACGTAACGTTTGGCGATGGTCGTTGATTGGCGAGGCGCCGGGCGAGGTGTCTCAGACGCCGCAATTAGGAAACGAGCTTCCGCCGCCCACCGCGTGCGCTGCGGCGCCAATCGCCCCTGAATTGCCGCAATCGCAGTTAATTATGAATGTCCTATCCTGCGAACTCGACTGACACCTACTTGTAATCATTCTTAGCTTGTATGTAATCATCACATTTTATATATTTTTTTTAAATAATACAACAATTTTACTATAAACTTAGACAAGATAGTATTTTGATCTAAGCAAAACTTTATATATATTTATTCTTTTGCGTCACGCTATATACCGCATACGGCAGAGGGAGCCTAGTGTTAAGATCTCCGTTCTCCATTTTTCGCTGAATTTTGAAGGCATTGTGTGTTGAGCTGTTGAGTGGAGGAACTCAACGCCGCGCTCTGCTTCTAAACCAGAGCGAAGAAAGTGCCCCTGTGCCACGGCTGGCCTCACGATATTTTATATTACGGTAAACATTCAGATTTTTAATACTTTAATTTAATACTCAGCAGCAACATTAAATACAATTACAAGCTTTTAAAAGTAAAAAGTATTAATAGTAACAAGTATTTATAATAAAACCTATACGAATATGCGTATGATTTTCAATTTTTTGTTACAGATCAGGATAACGTTCATTCTTTCATATCAATCTCTCTTTTTCCACTCGCGCTAACGATGTCGTTAAGGGTGAGCAGCGTTGATAAACCGCGTGAGAACTCTTATTGAAATAAATAGCCTCTATTTGTTTAGCTGCTTCTTAAAGTAAAGCAATGTGCATGTTATATTATGTTATATTTGTACAACAACTTTGAAATAGGAAAATAAAATTTTAAATTATATAAAAAACGTTCGAAATCTCAAAGGCAAGGCAAAGTACTTTTGTAGGTATAATAAATAATCGATTAATAAAACGAAAGTAACTTATTGATATGTGAATTTTTCCAAATCAGATTAACGTAATAATATTCTACTACGAGTAGGTACTTGTACGGTGTAAATAGGATAGGCAAAGGGAATCTAGTGCTAAAACACTCCGTTCCCCTTTTTCCGTCGAATTCTGGAGGCATTGCATATATTTAATAAAAAAAAAATACAAAAAGAAATTGAGTGGTTTAGTGGATTACAAACATCCAGCAAAAAGGTCTAGTTATCCTTTATATTTATCGCCGACGTATTTCGCCTCTAGACGCATTTCTTCGGATTCCGACATTAGTTATCATTTGCGCTGATGGTGCTGACGCCCGTCATTGCAACCCATTCAATTTGTTTATATTTCACGCCACTCCGAGGTGCTCCAGAATATATGCGCTCGTAACATCGAAATATGGAGCTTAAGGATATTTACGAGATCTTTGGTCATATAAGATTACTATCCTCGCGCACCCTTATTGGATTTAAAAAATAAGAGTTTGAAAATTTTGCTTATGAAATATTTTTAAATAACGATTTTATAATGATTTACTTAGAATTTATTGTTAAGGCATTTATGATGAAATAAAAATGTCAATAAATAAAGAACTTATAGTCTTCAAATATCATTCTAATAATTTTAAATGACTGTAAACTCTTAAAAATTATTACACCACACCACCACTCTCTAGCTTTTGATCATTTTAGAGAAACTGTGTGTTGTAGTACCATACAGTTTCTCTAAAATGTATGATAAATATATACTTATCTATGTATGTGTATTTAATAACGTGATTTTTTTAAGCTCGAAATGACAAAATATTTTTAATACTGCTTGTGTGTAAATAGGTAAATATTTACAATTTTATTTCACAGAAGCACTGGGTAGTGTGGGCAGTACGGCGGGCAGCTCTTGGCCGTCGTCGACACCGGAGCCATCACCATCACCATCTTCAACGCCGACCTCAGCCGATGCAGTCGACGCCGACGCCGATGCCGAGCCTCCTTTCACACTTGGTGCTACTGAACATACGCCTTACAAATGCCAATTCTGTGAAAAAGCGTTCCCAAGACTTTCATACCTTAAGAAACATGAGCAGGTCAGTTTAGTAGACAAATTACAAACCTTACAAATTATTATTTTTTATTACAAAGTTACGTGAAGATTATCATCAGTAAATTAGAAGAAGCCAGTGTATTACACATAAAAAAACATAAAAATAATAAGAAACTTGTTTGATATCACAATCGAGCTTGAATAATGTAATAATAAAGCTACTATGGTAGTCTATACTAGTAGGTACATAATAAATTCTTAGTCCAGTTTCGCCATGCAACTCTGGACGTCATTAGCAAGCAGATACCCAAAATGGTCCATTTGTAGAGACAGTGCGTATAGAGATACGCATCGCTGTAGCCTTGCAGTGCACAACACCGAGGCCTGCGAAGTTGTGACATGCGACCCATTACGTCGTACGGACATCTCGACTCCTTTGTGTCGCGCCGATCTCGCCGTTACCACTGCCGTGCGACACACGCCGCGACAGATCTAGCTGCGATAGGGAAAATAGAAATGTCACTTTACATAACGTACGTCGTGTTCCGCCTACACTAAACTCAGATCCGAATCTAGGCAACGACAAAAATAAGTAACTTGCTCTGTAAGAATATCGAATTGATTATATTTCTAATTGGCTACAATCGTAGAAGGTTTCATTAGATTATCGGTTAGTATGGAATTGCAGGCAGGGTTGCGTTTTAAAGATATGGATCTAGCCGATAGCCAAAGGTGTTGCGCCGACAAATGTATCGCGAAGATCGCGTTACTCGCGCCGCGACACGAAGTGATGGCCGGAAATAGTGTCTCGATAAGAACTCCCTAGCGTGGCTCAACTCTTTTATCAATGCTTGGCTTGAAAAACGCATCATTATAGAAGTGAAACAAACTTGATGCTGCAGCCTTAGTTATGGTAACATCAAAGGTTGATCAATAGCAAAGAAAAAAACACTTTTTTCTTCTCACTTATATCACTTTAATCTAAACATGTTAAGTTCTAAACAAGGTACGTACGTGTACGGCTTTGTACTTCGTGTAATCGAAGTGTGTCGCTTTGTAATCGTGTAAAATAATATAAAAAATAACAAATTTAGGTACATGAATTTATTACTATATTTTTTTTTTAATTCGTTTTGTCGACTTCTAGAATCCCATACAACAAAATAATTAGGTTTGTGGCGAGGTGGCAGAAGCGCGTGGTTGTAGACGCGACGGTTATGGGTTTGATTCCCACTCGGGAAATTAAATACTTAACATTTTAATTTCCTCACGCTGTATCCCACACATAGCAGGGTAGGCAGAGGGAACCTGGAGTGTTAAGACACTTCCTTTCGCCATTTTCTGCTGAATTCTGGAAGCAATGCGTGTTGAGTGGCGGAAGTGAACGTCGCGCTTTGCCCCGTTACTAGAGCGAGGATATAACTCAGGCTATTAAAGCAAAGAGAAGCGTTGAATTCAGCCACTCAACAGCGAGTTGAATGCCAAAAAAAATTTAAATATAGGGAGCATAGTGTGTTAACACTAGATTCTTTCTGGCTACTCTTCCATGTTCGACATACAGTCAAAATATAAAAAAAATTAAAACAACAAATCAGCAAAAAACAAAAAGCTTGATTCGTAGAATGACTCCACACGTTTACATATAATTTTTCGGGTGCTGTACAGCGTTAGCGGCTACTAACATAGGTACCTCCAATCTGACCCCGACTGCGCGGGCGACTGTAACCGGCGATGACATCGCAGTTATAGTACCGGGAATGTCTCTCGGTAGCCGTCCGTTGCCCATTTCAAAGCTTTATTGGCTATCATTCTTGCCTCAAATTACTTACAACTAGTTTCAAATGTGTTTTGGTGCGCTTTACGCGGAAATTTGACCGCGCTGTGCGCATTATGGTGGAGGCTCTCACGCTATTTATTTTTGATGGATTTAATAATAAAAAAATCTTTTGCGTGTCTTTTCGCTATATGTAAGCGTGGCGTCGTGGAGAGAGCCACAAGGCAAACAACAGGGCTCCGCCACGCACCCAGGGCTCCCGTAGAGAGAATGGTTATGTGACTTTTGCACGATAAACATTTAGTAATATGGAATGATGAAATGTATAAAGGCATTGTATTAAGTTTATATCATTTATTAATGTTTATGGATAACTATTAAAATTGTTTATGCCATTTACAATTAGAAAAAAAATGAATATTTACGTTTTTACACACTTAGTTAATGCTATTACACGGAACCATTATATCACTTTATCCGTCTGTCTGTTTGTCGAGACTATTGATCACCAGATCGCATGGAGGCATCAATCTGAAATAAAGTATTCAGGTCTACGATCACAGTCGTTTGAGTGTTTATTCACCGTTTTTTATGCATTTTATATGAAAATCGCCTTGTTATCAAAACTGATATACCACTATAGGGTATTTCCCGTGGGCTTACAATTTTGAAATTTGGTAAAAAGATATTGGTCATCAAAACAGAATAAAAAAGAAAAAATACCGAAAATTGGATATTTATAGGTATATAATAGAAATAATAATTATAAGCTTACATTTATTGTTTATATCATACAGAAATATACGCCCGCAAATTTGTGTCGGCTTTTATAAGTTACTTAGTCGTTTACCCAAAATCAGCCAAAGGTAAAACATTTTGTTACGGAACTCTCGGTGGGCCAGATCGACTCGGACTTGGTCGGTATGTTTTTTTAATGTCGACTCACATCATCGTGACATACTTATACCTTTGTAGGCGCATGCATATATGTATTTCCACTCATAAAAACAGTATTTACTCTATAATATCTTATTTACTTTTAAATCATATAAAAATATAAAAACGAATTTTGTGATTTTGTTCCAAGGTACAATCACGTCTTGTACTTTGGGACAGTGACAGCACAGTGAAGAAATATGTTTATACGAGATCTTTAATTTTCCGTTTTATTTTGTAAGTAAGTATAGTAGTAAAGTAATGAGTAAAGTAGTGATAATTACGAAATAATTAAGAACATGTTTGATAAATATTCTTCATTCTATCTAAGGCTATCAAATATTTTGAAATATTAAATTCTTCAGCAGTCCTTTTAATTTATTGATTATCTTTGTATTATAACCTTCTTTATAGCCTTTATGTTTGATTTGTAGCCTAGTTACTTTTATCTTACTTCAGGACATCTAAAACATTAAAAATAATAATTAGGACAGTCCCAAGGTACTAACATATGAGTGTCTCAATGTACTAAATTATTTTATTTTATTAAGAGAACGAGGTTATGTAAACTGATTGAGTAATCCACCAAAAAAATGCAAAATAGTTAAATACACATAAGTCAGTAAGTAAGTACAAAGACGTATACATAATATAATATAAGTCCCCTTGAATGAAGACGATGAAAAGAGAAAAAGAAAAAAAATTGCAAAATTTTGTGCATACACCTGACGTGAACGTTCAAAATTGTCGACTTTTTCGATTACGATCGAGATGTTGGACACAAAAGATCGCGAGGTTCGGTTGTGGCACTAATAGCGCCAAATATGAAGTAAATCTATCACTGTCCCTAGGTAGGTACTAGGTGTCCTAAGGTACAAGGTGTCCTAAGGTACATAGGACTCCCCTACATGATATAAGATTTAAAAATGTTTTAATTTAAAAATTTTGGCTGTCTCAACAAATTTTTGAATGAATATCTCTCTCCTCATGCATGGTATTTGTGGCGCTAACATGTTATTGGACCACATTAATACATTGTGCTCAAACGATATTGGCTGAACCGGGGCTGGTCATTTAAATAGCGCGAAACTTTCTTAAGCAAGTCCTTTAATTAATCAAAAGGAATATTAAGTTTAATAACAACTTAAACGCTATTAAATGATTTTAAAATATTCTACGATCTGTCGTTGTATTACATTGTTCAAGTTTTTCGATCACTTTTGTTTATACGTATAATGCGGTTTTTATTTGGTTTGCAGTCCTAATACTTACACTATCAAAAATAACTGTATTTTAAAAAAATATATACTCACAATATAAAAAGTTGTTTTAATCTAACAAATAGTATAACCCTTTAGTATAACCCTACCCTGCTCTGTGCGGGATACAGCGTGAAGCTGAGTTTTAGCATAACCATTTATAGTCACTTCAAATGACACCTCTAACAATTTTCTTTAAACAGATATACAACAGCCAAACAGTAATACAAAGGCTCAAATCTTGCTCAATGAGCTAAATAGCTTCAGTCAATCAAGTGTAACATATTTAGCATTATAGTAGAACATAATCGGCGAGGTGGTCAGTTAGTAAAAGCGTGAAGTGGCTGTCAGTTTGGGAGTGTATAGTGCTTCGTGTTAGCGCGTCTCCATCAGTTCACAGGTGGTGAAGGCCGACGGCTCCCATTATATGAGTGGCAGTAAAGCCTCATTAGCATTTACATAATAAACTTATGAATATCCTAAAACGTGTCACTAGGTAATATTGGTTTTTTACACATGAACGTGACGTTGAGTCAATCGATTTAAATAAATTTTGTTAGTCATTATGTAACATATTATAAACATAGAGAACATTACAAGAACAAAAATAATTTTTGTTATAAAAGATAAAAAAAAAATGGGATCCAGTTCATAACAGTCAGAGTATCAGTTCTTACTTCTTATACATAAAGGTAAAAATATTGTAGGTATACAAAAAGAAATATTGGTTAGGATAGATAAGGATAAGAATATATTTTAATAATTTACTAAGTATGATGACCAGCAGAAAATAAATATATATCATAAGTTGTCATCTATATATATAAAAGGACTTGTGCTGACTGACTGAGGTAAGACGCACGCAGAGCCGTAACCACTGATGGTAGAAACGTGAAACTTGGGCAGATGTTTATTTTCATAGTCTGGACATCCACTAAGAAGGGAATTTCAAAAATTTTAACCCTAAAGGGATGAAATAGGGGTTGAAAGTTTGTATGGAAAAAAATTTTAATCTGCACCGATTTTTATAAAATTTGAAATTCAGACTCTTAAAAATATTTCATTGAGCACGTGTTTCATGGTTTTTAAGAATTCACCCCCTAAAGGTTCAAATAAGGGATTGAAAGTTTATATGGAAAATCTTTAAATTGCCACCGATTTTTATAAAAATTTAAATTCAGACTGTTAAAAATATTTTATTGAACACGTGTTTAGTGGTTTTTTTAGAATTCACTCCTAATAAGCGGGCGAAGCCGCGCCCGCCCTCTAGTATTTATATAATTTGTAATACCTAACACATATTTACGAACGGCCATTTTATAATATGTTATGAGTATAGGTATAAGTTATAAAATACTATTTCTATAAGACTTGTTATATCTAATTAAAAGCAAATAATTACCATTTCCTGCGAGTTTAAAATAGTATAACAAAACAATAACCCGCATTTTTTGAAAACCAGTGCGAAATTCATATATGTACATATATATGCATGTAACTATCGATTTATTTTCAACATTGAAGTGCACATATACTAAATACTATCAACTTATTTTTATATTTAATATTATTTTCTAACACCATGTAGATACCTATAAACAGATTGAATCTTTGATCTTGCTAATCTACATGATTTTTAGGGTTCCGTACCTCAAAAGGAAAAAAGGGAACCCTTTTAGGATCACTTTGTCTGTCCGTCTGTTAGGAGCATCTATCTAAAAATCAAGAAAAGAAATCAAGTCAACATGTTCGACGATTTCAATTTTTTCATTTTGTCAAAATGAAAAAATTGAAATTGTTGAATTGCCTCTGATTGTCGTTATATTATTATCATGTATTTAGTGACGTCCGCAACGTTAAGACTAATCGACAGGCGTATTAATCATCAAAATTAGCTTTGTTTTAAACACACCTATAAATATACCTACTTCAATCCTCACTCGAGGGAATGAATTATTATTTATTAATATTTTCATTTCTACGCTCTAGCACCAAGGCTAAAGCCCGGGTTTGAATTCTGTAAAATTCGACAAAATGTAGGACACGGAGTTTCTTAACACTAGGGTCCCTGTGCCTACCCTGCTGTGTGTGAGATAAAGCATGAAGATATTTTTTTTATATATACCTACATAGACTGATAATCACATTATTCTCCTTTGCCCAGTCGGCTATTAATGATTAGGTATTTTTTTTATAATAGAAAATATTATTATAGATTATTGATAACAATACTGGCATTCTATATTCACAGACACATTCCGACCAAATGCCGTTTCGATGTGAGTTCTGTTCCCGTCTGTTCAAGCACAAAAGATCCCGTGACCGCCACGTCAAGCTACATACTGGCGACAGAAAATATCGCTGTGCACATTGCGAATCTGCTTTCTCAAGAAGGTTGGTGCTTTTAGCTTAAAACACTAAAGTATATGAAGACTTATTTTAACCATGGAGTTAGTAAGTCATTTATATATTCCTTTATCTAAATGTTAATATCACATACATAAGTAATATAAAAAGAAAAATATTTTTTGGTTAAGGTCATTAGGCACTGAGTATTCAAGAGCCTCACTTAAGAGGTGCTTGCATGACAAAAGGCGAGCAGCAAGATTGATTACCGTAAGCCACAGCACAAAGCTTTAGTCGGCCACGAGGCGACTCGTCACCTTTTTCGTCACCTCGACTCGACCACGTGACTAATTCTACGCAATTTGTCGACCCAACAAACCACTGACAAGTGAAAAGAGATGGTGCACTGACAAATGGCCTCGATGGTCATACAAAAATGAAATAATCGTCTGTATGTAACCCCGCATGGTGAGCAGAGCCATTAGTGGAGGTGTTTGGGAGAACGCTTCTATTCTGTAGTTTGCGTCAAAGGCCTCATTGTCAGTTCTGTTTGGTTCGTACTTTATGTGGGTACTTATGTCTCGAATGACAAATTGTCTTTTCGAGTCGCATAGAAACAGTTTATCACATTCAATTTTAAATTCATAATTATGTGTAGTATTATAAGTAATCCTTAAATAATATATTAGGATGTTTTTTTATTTCTACGTAAAAACAGTACAATTTTATTCTTTTTTATATATTTATTCAGAATTCTATTCACTTTAAAATTATACATTTCATGGTAATTTTTTTTAGTGATCATTTGAAGATTCATATGAAGACTCATGACAATCAAAAGCCATTCCAATGTACAGTATGCAACCGTGGATATAACACTGCTGCTGCATTAACGGCCCACATGCAGGGCCACAAACGTGACCGAGAAGGACGTGAAACGGATCGGAAGAGAGCTCTACGATGTCTGCGTTGCGGTGATGCATTTCGGCGGCCGGAAATGTTGCAAGTAAAGAATATTTTTTATGTATTGTTTATGATGAATATGTTTTATATAAATATATCTTAAATTTTTTGTTATTTTTAATTTTAGGCTCATATGGTCAGTGCTCATGGAGTAGATACGTCAGCAATGACACCACCACGTCGTGTATCGTCGCAACCACCGCCCACTTTACTCGCTTGTATTTACTGCACTCGGGATACTTTTACAAGCATGGAACAACTTCAACTGCATGTACGCGCGGCTCATTCAGCACTCCTAAACGGAGAGTCCCCCGTACAACATAGTGAACAACCCGCGCCAACTGACCTTAGCAGACGAAGTCCAGGGAATGAGTCTCCTGCTAAAAGAGCAAGATTGAGCTCAGGTGCCTCAACACCAAAAACCACGCTGTCTCCAAGTACACTTTTATGCAATCAATGCGACGCAGCATTGCCCGATTTTGAAGCTTTTCGCGCTCATTTAAAAGGTCACCTTGAAGAAGGCGGAGAATTAGCTAGATCTAGCCCTACACCTTGTGTCCATTGTGGGGCTACATTTGCAGATGCAGCAGCATCGGAACGACACCTTGCTGCACATTATTTGGCCGTGTCTTGCGAATATACTTGTCACAGTTGCGTCCGCAGTTTTTCCTCTCCTGAGGATTTGCAAAAACATCTTCTCGATCTTCATGCTCATCATCTTTATCGCTGTACTTTGTGTAAAGAAGTATTTGATTCGAAAGTGGCTATACAGGTTTGTAATATATTTTTTAATTATAATACATTTTTATGCAAATAAATACTTAATTACTCTAAAAAATTACAAAAATACTTTATATATTTAATTGTACAAAAAAAATATATGTGATTAATTTTTAGTTTTGTTAACCAATTTATTAACTTATCATAATTTTTGTTTCAGGCACATTTTGCGGTTGCTCATAACGGTGAAAACAAGGTGTGGGTGTGCCGGTCTTGCGGTGTGGCTGGAGGTGCTCTGCGGAGTGAGGCTGAAGGTGCAGCTCACGTGCGGGCGCGGCACGCGTCGGCGCGCTGTGCTTGCGGCGCCGTGCTCGCGGGCGCGCGGGCCTTGCGAGCTCATACTGCCGCACATCACGCCTATCGATGTCCAGTGCCAGCTTGCACTGAGACTTTCGCTGTTCAGTACTTATTAGAACGCCACATGCAAGTGAATCACACTATCCCACATCACGTAAGATATCTAATTATGTTATATTGACCTATTTTCATGTCTTATACATATACCTATATGCTTAGGATCTTTAAAAAAAATGCTACAATCAATCACAGGATTTCTTTTATATAAACCAAAGTATAAATAAATCTCAATAAATATGTGTTTTAACCTTGAATAAACATTAAATGTTTTTTGATTCACAGGGCGTAAATGGAGACGTGACAAGAGCTAAACGTACGGAGAACAATAATGCTCTTGAAAGTGAAGATGCTTGTTCTCCATGTGTTCCGGACAATGGACAGCCGACTGTGGATGAACGTCGACGTAAGAACGGTGCAGTGGCTCTACAGTGCGCATACTGCGGTGAGCGGGCTCGAAGCAGAGCTGAGCTCGAGGCTCATACCAGAGCTCACTCTGGAACAGGCACCGCAAGACATAAGTGTCTTATTTGCGATGAAGTATTACCATCTGCTGCGATCCTTGCAGAACATAAATTGACTCATTGCAAGGTAAGATATTTGGATCTAATTATTTTATAATTAATAGGTATCGTATTCAAATATTATGATATATATTTATTTTATTAACAATTTATATATTATGTTATTTGCATGATAACTATACGTAAGTAAGGAATATTCAATATTAATCCGCTTGAACGGTACATATCGTGAAGCTGAGACAAACATGTAATATGTACTGTAAAATTTTGCTTGAGTTAATAAAGAAGGTTCCTAATAACGATATAATTTTCAATTGAATAATATAAATAAGATACACTATTGAAATATTTTCTTTAATATTCAAACTTAAATGTATCAATTTCAGGTGATAGCAGGTGATACATGCGCAAGGTGTCGTTGTCGTCTTCCCTCAGAAGAAGCTTTCTTGAGTCACATGGCACGTCATCACCCTGCACTGCCTGCTCCCTGTGTTATATGCCGCCAAACTTTAGCATCAGAAGCGGAGGCACGATTACACGCTAGATTCCATCTACGACCAACAGAGGATGAGCAAAGATGCGCAATTTGTCTTAGAGCTTTAACTGAAAATGAAGCTGGTGAAGGGGCGAGGGCTTGTTCATCTTGTTATGCACGACATGCAACGCCAAGGCCTCCAGTGGCCACTGAACACGACTGCCGACTTTGTCGCCGTACTCTTGGCTCCCCCACTCGCTTACAAGCGCATCTAATCGAACACACATTTGCTGGTATTGGAGCATTTACATGCTACCTTTGCTCCGCAATGTTTACAAGTGCCGTTGGCTTGCAGA
>DWQW01006011.1:0-16942 GCA_018249695.1 Heliconius erato demophoon
TCAATATTTTTTTAAAATATGCGAAATCCTTTAAAAACAGACAAAACAAAATTTATTATTAAAAATTATCACCAAAAATATCCAAATCAACAAAACAAAAC
Source organism: Heliconius erato demophoon (assembly GCA_018249695.1). Taxonomy (NCBI): domain Eukaryota; kingdom Metazoa; phylum Arthropoda; class Insecta; order Lepidoptera; family Nymphalidae; genus Heliconius; species Heliconius erato. The sequence continues at coordinate 102 of DWQW01006011.1, forward strand.
AAACAAGTTTATTTAAAAAGCACTAAGCAAATATAGCGACATTAAGTAAAAATAAGTACAGTACGAGTAGTCCCAGTGGTTTGGTTTGGTTTGGCGCACCTACTGACATAATTAGACGGCGCACCCCGAGGTTAACCTAAATAACTATTCGGTAATAGAAACTCGTGGAAAACTCTTTTATAGAGACACCTACAAATATTGTATTTGGCTGTTTATTTTTAATACCTTTGGTAGCGCAGCTTTGAGTCTTAAAAAGTAGTTCAAATTTAGAAAATTTATTTCTAGAAAATGGAGAGCGAAGTAGTAAGTTTTCTTCCACCCGTCTTATATAAGTAGAGTAGATTATTTTAATTTTCGTTCAGTTCATCTTCATCTGTAGCGTTTCAAGCGTGCCAATTGAGATGAATTCATTTCGGCAATCTCATTATATTGGAAACACACAAACGAATTGACTAGCAGAAAAGATACTAAAGATAACTTTACATGTAAAAAAGAGTTCCAATACATTTAACTTTTACATAACATTCAAATATATCTACTTCAAATTTTATAGATGCCACCATGTTATCAGTTAGAAAGTGACGAACCATGTGTTGTTTGCTGCTTCGATTTTCACCAGAGGAAACGTTTAACATGTTCTGCATATAAAAATGTTAACATCAATAATATTTTGAAGAATGAAGAATGTTTTTCATGAAATTGATTTGATTTTGTCAACTTATCGCACATGTACGGAATTGCATAAAAATAATTTACATATGTTTTTTTAAATAAAAATGAAATGTTCCTATAATATTATATAGAGTCTAGAAATCTATATAATTCAGATATAAAATATTATTTATTTCAAGTAGACCGTTGCAAGCACTTTAGAATCATCGAACGAACAAAGCTACCACGCTTAGCTCGCAGTACAACAAATTCAACAGTTGCTCTTTTCAACACAAAAGTTACAATTTCTTTGTTAAATACATTGTAGGTTGGTGTAGTCTCTACATTGCAACTTAGAAATATGTACACTCTATGATAATATTAATTTATGTATATATGTAAAAATGCTATAACTTCCGTTTCAATACATATGGCAGTAGTGATTTGCGTGCGAAAGTTCCGCTCAAACAGGCACGCTATATGGCCGTAACGTTATGAAATATGTGAAATAAATATAATCAAGTTAAAAATTTATATAATTAAACAGGTAATGTTATAAAAAGTACTGTAATTTTCATATAGAATATTGAAATTATACACGCTTATTCATAATTATGCACCTAAAACTATTTACACATATTTATAGGCCTACTGTAGAGTAGTTGCAATAATAAAAGGAAAAGATAATTTAAAAAAGGGGTCATTCAGATTTATAAGACAAAATGCTGCATAAGATTCCAGCACCTAGGTAATAGCCCCTAAAACTACGGAAAATGGAGAGCAAACTAACTTATCCCAAACATTTTTATTTAATAAACATAAGATTATGCTTACCATAATACAAATAAATAAAAAAAACTGTCATATTTATTTATAGAAAGATTTTATAGAAGATTTAAGCATTAACTCTTACAATGATTATTTATCTCCTAACATCACGAAGCTTACAACTGAGAACGTGCCATCAACCAACATTCAAGTTACGCAAGAGGAGAAAGTGATCGAATCTTTTATAGAAACACTTTTTTATTTGTTACTTATCTTTTGACTTCCGCAGCCAAATTATACAACAAAAATATTCTTAGTCTATCATTTTCATTCTTAAAAGTGTAAGAGGGACTTAATAGATAACATTATACAGTGTAGAGCGTGTATCATAAAATAAAAATAAAAAGCAGCTTCAATCTTTTTCCTACTTAACTTTTACATCTTAAACTTTTAAACCTTTTAGAACCTATTTAAATACTAGGAGATGTTAAGATGCCTCTTTTTTCTTTTATATTCTTTTTTATGCATAATCTTAGTATTAATTTAAAATATTTATCTCAAGTAGCAGGATTTAACGTCGCAGTTTCTGTTATAAAGGAGATTAAAGAAAATATTTCAAAAATAATGATTGCTCTAATTTATGATGGATGGCCTCAAAAACATATCAGAATCAATCATAATATAAAAACCATAAATACTTACATATAAACACTTGGTCCCATACAAATTATGTTAAAAAGCATACTAAATAAAATTCCATACAAACACTCATCAAACCCATGGAACACGGACAAACACCATAGCACGTACACCTGGTACAGGTGAGGTCAACGACCCGGAAGTCACAACTATCGCAGGTAATGAATCAATTGAAAATATCTTTGACAGTTTTCTATCATTCTAAAGTGAAATTAACTAATTATTATACAAAAAGTATATTCCTTTGATACAAATTGAAATATAGGCCGTCGTCGTGGTGCAGTGGGACAGCGTTTGACTGTAAGCACGACGGGTTTGGGTTTAATTTCTACTCCAGAAATCATTTCATTTCTTCCATCTGGTGACAAGACAAACTGAGGCGTTAAGTTCCGACACTTAACGCGCCATGTCTCGAAAATTGGACGGTGCGTATGGAGCGAAGTAAGATACTCCTCTTAACATTGGCCCTGTTTACCCTGAAATTTCCGTGATACAACGTGAAGCTTTTTCTAATTATCTATTATCTATTAATATATTACAATTTGAGATTAACTTGCCATTACAGGAATGATAATAAATTAAACTCGGTTATAAAAATATATTAATTAACATAAAAAATATATGTTAAGCAAATAAAACTATATTTTATTAATGATGCAAGTGGTAGATTTTAAAAATTCTTCAGGATTTTTTTTTCCTATTTTAATTTTTGATTCCCGCGTCTACTAATATAATAATTAAAAAAAATCCCGAGTGATTAACTCGCAGTTCAAGCCTGATCTCTTTATTATTTAAGCCCTACTGAAAGAAAAAAATATGTTTATAATAGTTATAGATCACCCTACTACTAATATATATAATAGCTTTTCTAGCTAGTACTTACTTATAGGATATTTTTCATAACCCACAGTACAGTGTTTAGAATTTGTTTCTATAACAAATGACTCTACCCAGCTAAATGAGTAGAGTAAAATATATTTTTTTAGCTTGGCACTCTATCTTACACATAGCCGGGAAGGCAGAGGGAACCCAGTAAACAAATAAAAAATAGAGGTTAGTAATCCTAGAGTTTTTTTTTGTGTCCAGAATTCGGCAGAATGTGTGGAACGGAGTGTCTCAACACTAGGTTCATTCTGCCTACCCTACTGTGCGCGGCATACAGCGTAAAGCTATTTTTTTTTCCTAATATCGACTCTTTAGAGCACCAAAACGTCAATATTTAAATACACCACATAAGAAATACATATTTTAGAAAACCTGCATAATTTTTTTAAACATGGCGGTTCCTCAGTGTGGAATAAATAACGCTTTAAAAAATCTCAAATAAATCCACTTGTGGCAAAGCTCTTAAAAACTGGGCCCTACCCTAAATTGCACCTCGCGTAGGTACACGACTACAACAGTAGGTACCTACTACCCATTCTGCCCAATGAGCGTGGCAATTTATATGGTAGAGTTCACGTTTAGGGTCACAGTGCTCGTTAATTGTGCTCTTTTAGAGGTCCACTAGGAAGTGTTATGTATATTTATGTTTAGTAAAGTAGTTACAATTTTACCCTAAAGTACCTACTTTATATTTGGCTGTGTAAATAACAATTTAATTTTGGAATTTAAAAGAATGACATACTATATTTATTTATAAACATAATAATTAATGTTAACCCCTGAACGAAAATTAGTCAACAATTCGTAGCCATTTATAGAACGAATATGTATTAAAATACATATTCGTTCTATAAATACTTTTAAAAATATCACAATTGTTTTTAAAAAGTATTTGCGTCTATCTCTGATATCGACTCAAACAGACTATCTATGAAAATAAACAACAGTATTACCTAAACTCTAACTAATCATAAACTGTTTACAGCGACTTCGCTGGCTTTGTTTGATCTCGAATAAGAGAATCAATCTCTCTCATTAGCACACAATGGGCATCTGCGTTATAACCGATCGCAGCTCCATTGTTTGGACATTTGTCATCGATCAATGAACTTGCATAGTGTTTGTGAATGAAATGTTAATGTTAATTCCTTTAAGATTTGTATTGTTGAATTACGTACAAAGAACGGCGTTGAGTTCCGCCACTCAACAATGTCCATAATCTGGCTGATGTCCAGAAGGATGGAAGAAAAAATATATAAAAGATTTAATATTTAAATGTCAGAAAAGAGAAATTATCATAGAAACAACTAATGAAAGCCTCCATATAGTTTTATATCTAATTCTTTTAACATCAATCAATCTACACAAATCGTCTCTCAACTACAGTTTATACGTCACTTTACGAGAACGGCACTTACATATTTATAAGTGAAATCTATTGTATAAAGTAGACACTGATAAAATCTTATCTAATATGTAATCTAAATTCACGCTGTATCCCGAGCGGGATAGTCAGAGAGAACGGAGCGCTATGGTCTCTGCATACATCTTTCGCCTCGTCCACTGTCATTAACTTCTTCATACATGTCCTACGGAAGACCCTCATGATTTTTACGTGACCTTTCTCCAGTATCTTTGATATTGTGTTTTCGAAGGTCCCTTCCATCTCCGAGGTCTCCGCCTACCTCTCTTACCGCTCACTTTTCGGTCATAAATCTTTTTTGCTATTCTTTCATCACTCATTCGTACCACTTCTTCATTCTCACCGTGACATCCTCACTGATATCTGTAATTCTGTGTATTTCTTAATTGCGGATTCTATCAGCTAAACTGACACCGCATATATTACGAAGACATCGCATCTCCTCAGCATTCATCTTTCTTTCATTATTTTTCTGTAGAAACCCACGTTTCGCCGTATAACAGCGGCGGTACCAAAAATGGATTGTGTACGGTCAAACGTGCAACTGTTCTAACATTTCTTCGTATCATCAACGAAGCTAAAGTATCATTAACCCTGTTACCGGCAGCAATAAGCCTTTCCACGTCCATCTTCCATCTCTACTGTACATACTGCCCAAATTTACAACTTTACTTCACTTGTTCTAATATAGACACTGATGTAAACAACAAATAACGAACGAAAAACCAGTCTTTCTCAAAAAATCTCATATCCTCTACTTTCCCTCTTCAGTATTAAAAAAAACAGTAAATATAATAAGTACCTACAGATTTACAAGTTGCGTCTAAAATGCCAACACAGCTCTGGATTTCTTTCTATATACGACAACATTGATTGACAGCCAACGCACAGCCGTAACTGCTGCTAAGTGTGGGTTCGATTTTCTCTTGGGAAAGTAAATTATTTTCTTTTTATTTATTCACAAAGCACGACGTTTGTTTAGCGTTAATCTAAAAAAATACGCTAGTTAAAAAAATAAAGCTATCCAAAACAAGTAAATGAACTCAAGTAGCAACGTAAGCTGTGTTCTCGTAACAAAAGCTCCACAGATAACAATAAGACGACCTTGACATCAACACAGTCAGCGTTGCCAATTAGAAGATGGACGTGTAACTTTAGTACCTACTTGGGTGATATAAACACTATTTTAAAATTTCTAAAATAGAAACCAAACAAAAAAGTAAGTCTAAATTAACTCTTTTAAATTAAATTATATAGATGCAATGTTACATAGTTGAAAATGGAAAATGTGCATATTTTAATCAATTGTTTGGTAACAGTAGGCAAATTGATTTTTTAACATTTTTAAAGTGTTATTCCACACTTAGGAAAGAAAAATACTTATTTAGAAAACAGTAACAGGTTTCCAGGTGGCGCGGGTTCGAGTCCCGCTACGTTCAAATTTTTATAGGTTTTCTAAATAAGTATTAGGCAAAATGATATCATTTACCCCAACGACCATATAATAAATTTGGTCCAGGCGCAGCAGCGGAAATAAAATTATGATTTACTATTATATTATACTTATAGACCAAAAAAAGAACACTCATCCTCAGAAGAAGGTCAAGTGGCAACTCGAGCCAAGTCATTCACATAAATTACGGCAGAGCTCATTGTTATATAAAGATCATTAATATATCACCTAAATATATAGGACTTAAATATATGAATGATTCATTAATTTCTTTGATAAGCTTTTCATAATTCAATATTTTCATGACATTTGTAATCTTCACGCTTCTTTCCCAACGGGGTTGAAAGAGAGAACGGAAGACTAAGCGCTGTGGCCTCTGTATACCTCTCTCACCACGTCCACCATCATCACAACGTACATTTCCTCCGGGAGGACCTTATGTTTTTCACATGACTTCGTCCAGCATCATCAATGCTGTGCTCTCGAAGGTCAATCGAGGTCGTTTGCTATATTATATCTACATTAATATAAATAGGCATTAGAAACGTAAATATAAATGACACAGCATACCTAGTTGCAAGTATTGGAAGTACGCCAGCTAGTATGAAACAATTACGCTGGGTTCAACGGCACTTTATCACGTCGCCTACCTGTTGGGTGCAGCCTTGAGTTCTAAACACGTATTGTTTTAGGATTAAACGTTTAAGCATTATGTTTTGTTTTCTTTCTTACTTTCATGCTATGGAGTAAAATAAGAAAATCTGCTTGAGAATGATCAATTATACTGTACTCGTATTTGGCATAACACACACTACTATTATGTCTCTTTTGTGTGTGAATTAGGCCATTTATTAGAACAAATCCTTATATAAATATCCTATTTATGTAAAATCATCAGAATAGCTTCTATTACTCGTCTATATAAATAATCTACTTTATGTTATGCTCTGTCGTATAGACAGAGGAAATCCTGGCCTGACATTCTTTCACATTTTTTTTATTATCTATATATTTGTATTTATTGTCAGTCAAAGCTACTTACTCTAAGCGTTATTAAATAAATTCTAAACTTTAAACAATATACACAAAACTATACAAATGCACATATTTATCTTTTCCAAATAAAAAAATATTACAATATTACATTTCTACTAACAATCAAATAAATAAAAGGCATGTTAGAAAAATCTACAGCCAAGTTATTTTCATTATTTTCATACGTACGCAGACGCGCCGACGCGACGCGACGGCTGGGATGATTTCCTATATGTATCTTTTGTTTCAGTTTGTGTAGACGGGGGTGGTTTTCACGAATATTGAAATACCTATGATGATATTACTAGTTATTACATGCGGCTTCGCCCCTGTACTCAAATGAGAATAACTAAGTATGCCACATGATTCTAAGTACACGTGGTAACTCTGACCGCAGTACTGATTAGGCAAATAATGGCAGAATAGGCAACCATCCTAGCTTAGAGAGGTAAAATTTAACAGAATTTCTTAAAATCATTATTAGTTATGTTAACAAAAATAAGCTTATACATAAATGATTCCTGATAAATAGTCTTTTACTACTATTTTTTTTAAACTGCAGTAACTATTCGCGAGATACAATGTGAAACTAATAAAAAAAAATCTTTCATATATTTCCAAAATGTCCATCAAATCTACCTTAAAGGTAAACCAAACCACATTAAATCAACTCGTCTAGGTATATATATTAGTATACAATTCCAATTAGCCCACAATCTCCGCCAGCTATCACGTTAGCATCGGGCTAATGGTTCTAGACTGGCAGTCTGAAACAATAATTCAGTTATGTATCCATTACTTCAGCAAGCGCTTACTGGAACTGGAACGTATCACTGTAGATTTTGTTATAACATATATTCAGTGACTTAAAAACGTAAAATCCCGTTTTTTCCGTTTCCGTAAAAAAAATGGTACGTCTTTTCATAAGGCTCCATTGCATTCTACAAGGGTATTTCGTGTTGTTTTCACTGTGCATGGTAGCCCTAATATTTAGCTCTATTTATATTATGTATTTTTTTTATTTAGTCGACGCGCGGTATAACGCGGTAAACGTATACCTAATAAAAAATGTGACAAAATTAAGATTTGAACGCCTGTGCCAAGCAACATCTTTGTATCAAATCAATATAATGTTCAAAAAATCAAGTGATTTATCATTTTGTTCTCTGTCTCCCCCTTGTAATACCGTATATACATAGAATTAAACATGCATACCACAGCATGGCGAAATCTCAGTCATTAGAGAACAACCTCAATTTCCAGAAAGCCTATATTTAAATAGTTGGTTCCTATAAACCAGTTCACCCATTAATAGGTCATGTTCCAGCTGTACCGGTATCGATTGGCCCGGGATCGGTCCGGTCAGTTTCAGGTCAGGCACTAATTGTAGTGCACTTCCTAAAATAGCGTAATCCTATAAGTTTCAAAAGTTCAAATAAACTAAAGTTAGAAAAGTTAATCTACCAGATTGTTCTGAAATATTACCTCACTCAACGATTTTTCCACTTCATTTAAAGTTTTAAAGCATTATTTTTTGCAAATATTTAGTACAAGGTATAATAAGCTCTACTGGTACACCATTCTTCTAATTTCTGCTTTATAAAAATATATTTGATTGATTGGCTTCGTGTTGTCTCCCGCACCTATATAGCAGAGTAGATAGAATAAACCTAGTGTTAAGACACTCCGTCCTCACGCACCTCACAATTATCGAGATTCGCAAAATATGTCCAGTCCATGTTTATATGAGAAAAAAAAACTTAAATTTAAAAAAAAGATACAGAGAAACAGATTTAAATTATCAAACGATTATATACCAAATTTACAAATCAAAATTCCAAACATGTCAATACAACACACCCCCACAATAAAGACCAAAAAGGGCCAATAAATAAAATCTTATCTGCAATAATAAAAGTTTTAAAGGCGTTCCTTCTAAGGCAAGTCTATACTGTTTGTTGAATGGGGCGGCACGGGACACGCACCGACGTTTATTGATCAAACTTCGACGTAGAAAATTGTTGCAATGAAACACGTGATTCAAAAGTTTGATAGTTTTGTATGAAACTTGGACGGGACAGATTAAAGTGATGCGAACGTTTATTTTTTTAACGCTTTGCTAAAATATAAAACTTTTATATTGCATTATATTTTGTAGGTCTAACTTAAACCGTGACAGTTGTGGGTTCGATTCCCACTTTCAATTGGGGAATGAATGTTAATTTTTCTTGCATTCCTCCGAAATTGATTTATCTTAAGTTCTCAATATCTGCCTTGCTATACAAAGAATACAGCGTAATACTAAAAACAAATGTAAAAATGCTAAAAACATATGATTATTATAATGAATGCATTTGGAAACCATGCATATATCTCATATTACTAAGTAAAGGGAATAGGAAATAGAAATATCAAAGAAAAATAATCAGGGAATCGAACTCAGTAGTCATAACTGCCGTATCCAGTCAAAATATTAAAACATGTTCTCCATAAATTTGTGACGAATAACTTCAGTATGTTACTTAAATAAATATTTGATTAAAAAAAATAATCGTAACATTTGATTTTGTTTATATATTATGTGTATGTATACTTGGACGATAAAATACGATTGCCCTTTTGTGACGGTGATTAGTTACATATAATAAAACTATCGATCAAATAATATTACTCATATTGTAATACAAATTCTAACTAAATATCACTTTTCCTTATGCACATACTTACATACATATGCACTTGGGTAAATAAAAACGTTGTGTTCCATATACTTATCATTTTATCTATATATCTCTCACTCAGATACTTTTGTAATCAATCTACGATTTATGCCCCTCTATTAGGCAGAGAGGGAGAGAGAGACAGAGAGTGTTGAATCTCCGTTGCTAGCACCGCCAAAATTTTATGTCTTTTATGTTAAATTTTGTTTCCTTTCCACAACGAGAAAATGACAATTATTCTTTCCCCCCAGTGAGAATCGAACCCACAACTGTCGTGTTTATAAACACGCTATGCCAACTACAACTAAATACATAACACATAATACAGGACATCCATTACTTTAAACGCCATAATAATAAACCTCTGCTGCAAGCAACGTTTATAAAAAAAAGTATAGAAAAAAGTAATTAGAGCTTATGACAAGTCGCACGCATCTTTGTTGAAAACTGAATTCATATAAAAAATGCTGAGTGAGAGATACGTCGATGTGCTGTAGGCGAACAATGGCGGGTCGTCACCCTTTTAAATAATGTCGTTTATAGTGTAGAAAACAAACCTTTGACTATGCGTGTAATGTATGCCTTTACATAATATAAACAATAATTTAATTCATTTCTCCGAGCGGAAATCAAACCTACAACCTAGTGTAACCTAAAGCGAAGAACGGAATGTTTTGACACGAGACTCCTTTGACCGCCTTTACAGCGAAAAACTAAATAAAAATAAGTTAAAAGTGCGCTGTTAAAACACATTACTATGTATATATATAACGGTTATGAACAGAAATAATAATTATTAATTTATATTAATTATACAAAGGTAATATGAGTATTTTCTCTTTAGAAATGCGAGGAAATTGGAGAATTACGTGTTTAAATTATGTTTATACTATATTACTAGTTATAGAGAACCTAGTGGCTATTTTATCTTTTTACAGATTAACAAATTTAAAAAAATCTTATTAATAAAATAATATATTTTATCGGTAGACTATCCAGGCTCTCTTAAACTCTTAATGAGCGAAACCATGAATATGTGATGAGTGCGGGCGGCGCCGGTCAAGCACTCAGAACATTTAGATTTTTAATTTTCAAATTTATTATTCCAAAATTTTATAAAAACTATTTGATGCCATCACATGTAAATATAAAAATATTGCAAATATTAATTACATCGTTTACAGAAAAGTATTCAAAAACACATCTTCCTTGAGATATAAAGAATATTTGTAATTTATTTTACATAGATCTATAATACATATAAAACATTTTAAGTCTTCAAAAACGAAAATTATAACGAAGGAACTTATTTACGGTATCCCATAATAAAATGCAATTAAAAGCCCTCTGTCGCACACCGTCCTGTGTCAGCGGAATTCATGTAAAAAATGCTGACTGGCTTAGGCTCGTTCGGGAACGATGCCATGGAGGAAAGGTTTAATCACCTATGCATTATTTCTTAGACCATAGTGACGCTTACTGTAAACGCGACGGTCGTGAGCTCGATTCCCACTTGGGAAAATGGATTATTTTCATATCCATGGTCTGGTAACAAGCCAAAGCGATGCATTCGATGTCTCCAAATTTTTACGTAAATGAGGAATGGAGGAGCAAATGAAATCTAGATTTAAGATAAAATCTAGATTTCATTTGCGTGATATACCTATGCAAGATACAGCGTGAAAATTACGAAAAAATAAAACAACGCTGTTTTGCCACGGTTAGAGTATCAAGCTATGGTTGTGGGTTTGTTTCCCACTGGAAAGTAGTTACAAAATGAGCGGCGCGGCGTTAAATTTCGTAATCCAATAGTAAGTTTGGAGTGCCCTTAGATTAGTTCCACTCCGCTTACTTGGCTTAATACGAGACTAGAAAAAAATATATATATGCAATAATATATTTTAATATTCTAGATCATAAAAGTACATATATGCTATTGTTAGAATTTACTCTAGTTTTTTTTTTTCCTTTTGTTTTCATCTTCACGCGTACGCAACGTACGGTTGCGAAACAACGCCACACTTTGTCCGATGAAACTAACCAGACTGAAAAAATTATGATGAATATCTTCTTTATTTTTTTCCTTTATTTAAATGAACATTGCGCCTCTTTCAATAAATTTGTTTCTTTATTATTTTAATAATAACTACTGACAGCATTAGTCAGTTGTTTGAGTCAATTATATTACTTTTTTTTAAATTTCAGGCTGGCCCTCGCATATAGAAGAGTAGGCAGAGAGAATCTAGTATTAATAAATTTCGTTCCCCACACACCGACCAATACTCGAGAATTTTTATATAAATGCATTTTTACTAGCAATATGAATCACATTTAGCGATAAGGTGATCTTTGACTTGTAGGCGTATCAAGAAATAATCGCCTAAACTTAATCATCGCTAAAAATATTATTTAGGTCATAATATCCTCTTACCAGTCAAGTATTAACAATGAAATGAGTAATCGTGTAGGGCATACTAGCACACATTAGTAAGGTTAACAAAGGTTACACGACTTAACAAAACACGCTACTATGCTTATTATAAAGAAAATAATTCCTCAGTAAATGGTAAGCAGTATATAGACTCTACTGACGTCGACGTCTAATAATAATATAATTTTAAAAACAATAATCTATATTGAAAAGTAAAGTTTTAGATAATTGAATACAACAATTCTTTATATAAGCTTTGTAGAACAAAAATCTTTACAATGTTATAAGTTTTTTATTTATAACCCGATTAAGATAAAATAAACACTAAGTGATATAGGAATCTTGTTTAAATTCACTAATAAAAACTGCAATTTAATTGGTTGAGCTCTAAGAGAAGTGTGAAAAAACGCACAAACATAAAAATTTAAACATATTTTGTTTAATTTTGGTTCTATTACGTTATTAAATTCCACCCATAACATTTTTTTTAAACATGTTCCATGTAGATCTAAATAGATCACCTAAAAATATATACATATATACATAGATCACCTAAATAAAATTTTTCTTTTGTCCCTTTATATTCGTATACAGCAGCGTAGGTAGAGGGAACCTAGTGTTGAGAAACTCCTCCACTCTTTCCGCTTAATTTCCAAGACATTGCCCGCGCCCACGGTGAAACAGGTCAGCGACTGCCTTAGGTTATATTTTAATTTCAAACCTACTTTACGAAGCCGATGAAAAACAAAACGTACAAAAGCATAAAATAAATATTAAATAAAAAAATACATAATTAAAAAAAATACATAAATAAAAAAATACGTAAATAAAAATATAAGATAAATAAAAAAAACAATACAACCTAATGACAACTCTCGTATAAACATAACATCTAGTGCTCCGCCATTAATGACTGATAACAAAGGAACAACGTGTAGCAACAAACAATGCTATTGAAAATGCTATTGTACCTGACATGGTGCTCAAATTAAAAATAACATTTGCACTGGAGCTTTTAACTTAGGCACGGATAAATCAGTAAGGCAGTTTATGCAAAAGTGGCCTAACCTGATTTTTAAAGTTAGTAGAAAAGTATAATTTATATTTAGAACAGCAAGTGGACATCATTCGTATCGCTGCGTATAATTGGAATAAATATATAGATTTTAATAATATGTACGTTGTTTTTACTTTAAACTGTATTACGCATATTATAAGGTAGACAGAGGGAACCTAATATCAAGACACTTCGTTCCCAACGTTCCACCGAGTTTTGAAGATATTACAGGACTTTGTCTTGTTGCTAGAGTGGTAATCGGAGAAACAATCATCGCGTTTACAGTCAGACGCTATTACCTACCACCTAAAGTAGGCTTCCTAAAATATAATATCCACTTAATTTACTGTAAAAATAATATTTTCGAAGTTACATCTTTTTTATTCAGTCTCAAATTATATGCTACGAGTACGAGTATCTGCACAGCCTACGCAAACGTCATCATGCGCATAATATTTTATCACGAGTCAAGGAATTATAGTATTTATCACTTCAAAATAGAGTTCATATTGGAAAACATTTTAAAACCACTTAATTTCCCAGCGCTGAGTGCATAGCGGTGGAGATAGGCTCGCATCCGAAGGAAATGGGAAAGTTCGTAAAATTCATTTTCTTGTTATATGAAACTCGGGCGAAGGAAATTGTTGTATAAAAAGTATTTTAATAATATTCATACTTTAAATAGAAATCGCAATAATCACTACATACATACATTGTACAAATCAGCTTCACGCTATATCCCGCCACTGCACGGTAGGCAGAGGGAACCTAGTGTTAAGACACTCCGTTCCTCACTTTCTGCCGAATTCTGGAGGCGTTGCGTGCTGAGTGGCAGAACGCCGCGCTTGTCCTCGACACCAGAGCGAAGAAATGGAAATATAAATTTAAGTAAATGTTTCATCTCCTCGAGTGGGGATCGAACCCACAACAATAACAAACCATAACAAAAAATATTATACAGTTAATAATATTACAATCTACTAGTGACTATGGACTACTGTAACGAGTTCGAAAAATACTAAATATACGCGATTAATCCGGTCAAAGAGTTTCATTTAAAGAAAATTTTTAAGAGTAAAATATTTTAAACACAAAAATTTGCTAAAGAAGCCATCAAGTGAACCAAAAGAGTAATTATTTTACATTATTTCACGTCATTCAAACGATTTTCTTCTTAAAGTACATAATTTTGCTTAAAAATCCGGTGAAGTATGCGTGATGCGTTCATAAATCCGCGGTAATGCAAGTGAAGCCGGTTTGTCTTTTGTGCGTCGGCTTGTTTACGCTTACCATTTACAGTTGGGACCCCTCTATTTTATTTTCTCGTAAATAACGAAATGCTTTGATTTGAGGAAGGATTTCAATTGAAAGAACTAAATATCATATAAATAAGGTTTCTTTTACAATATTTGAACCATTTGGAAGCTGTGGGCGCCAAACTTGTCTAGCACTGTACTTTTCCCAAATAGGGTTGCGAGATGAGATCTCTGTAAGTTAGCGAAACAATAGCGTATTCCGTAGGTATAGCGAGTGCAGGAGCAATTTCGGAGGATTTATTTTATGCAAACAAATCCTTTGCTTTGTGTGACTTTTGTTTTTTGTTCATTTGAAAATGTTTTGGAGACCTTGATGTTTGGGATTTTAGTGCAAGTGCATTGGAGGTACTTTCAGTTATGTGTATGAACACTAAATATTTATGCTTAACTTCACGTTGTACCCCGCATTTACCAGATAAGCAGACCAGGTAACCTTCAAGACAAGCCGTTCCCCATGCACCAATAAAAAATAACGAACACTAAATATATATTAACGAAATTACTTACAACTAAATAAGTGTCTTAAACAACCCAAAAACGCTTTCCGCAAACATAATTACCTGAAACAAAAAACAACAAATAATTACTTATATGAAATATCAAAATCCAACTAGTAGGATAGATAACGGTTCAAGTTTAACGAACTCATCATAGGAAATATAACCGATAAGACCCCATGATAAATAGACTGTAAACAAAAGTGTGACATAATTTATGTCATTATTATCTTTTTAACCGACTTAAAAAAAAGGAAGCTATCGGTTTGATATGTTTGTACTCGTATGTGACATTGTTGATATTATGGGATACTTTTACTTGATAAATCACGTTAAAATAATATTCGGCTCTAATTGATCTCCAAAAGTGTCTATTTATAATGATAAACGATTAGGATGCTGTGCTCTTCTTAGATGTCATCTGATTATTGAACTTTCGTCGACAGCTTTATAACATTTATGACATAAATTTTCTATTAAGATAACAAACCGACTTATGGAATAAATATGAAATTATAGCCAAACTGTTACTGTATTTTACATTGATATTTCTAATTATTAGCACCTATATATTTTATAAGAGGCCATCGTAGCTCAGGGTACAAGTGTGAGACTGTAAACGCGACGGTTGTTGGTTCGATCCCCTTTCGGAGAAATGAAAAATGTTATATTTTCATTTCCACGTTGTGGTGACAAGCGGTAATTCGGCGGTAAGTGGGGAATGGAAGTATCTTAATGGAAGTAACAGAGTGTCTTAAAACAAGGTTCCCAAATTCCCTCAGCCTGTTCTATTATTGTGGAATACAGCATGAAGCTGGACAAAAAAACTGGTAATTTAAAGAAACGTAATGGTTATGGGATTATGTCCCAGGTTCTCTTTGCAAACCTTGTTATATTCGGGATAAATCGTAAAACTAAAAAAATATATTGATAAAACACCACAGAAATGCACCAAATATGTTAACATAAAAAATGGCAACGGCCATACCAAATCTCCTCACTTAACGACACGTAATATTTAAAGTTCATAGACGAAGTCCGCGCTGAAGATTGATATTAAATGAACAATTGAGGCTAACAACTGATTAAGGATGCATTTGCAACGCCGACGCAATGTCAAGATCGGCATTCGATTACGTAACATCCAGATTTCGATTTTTTTTATAGTAAAATATACAGTATTTAATTATATCATATTATATATTAAGAAAATAAAATACTTGAGGTACTTAGGAGTTAATATTATTTTGTAATTAAAAAAATAACGACTAATTGAAAATAAAAAATAAAACTAAAAACGATATTCCTGAAAGTGTTAACAAATTAATTGATATTAAGACTATTAACTTGTTATTGGCCTTGCTCAATAATAATATAACTTTATAACCCATTCACCATATTAGATCATCGTTTGTGATGTCATGTGAAATTGCTAACGGTAATTGTTAAGTCCTTCAATCGCAAAAATTAAAATATATTTTTTATTTAATCTCATTGAGGCCATCGTCGTGGGTTTGATTTCCACTCGGGAGAATGGGTTATTTTCATTTCTTCTGTTTTAATAACAAATTAAAAATAAATACAAGACAAAGTTCGGCGTTGAGTTTTGAACATACAATGTCTCGAAAATTTTGCGGTGCGTGTGGAAATTAAGAGTCTTCACACTAGATTCCCTCTGCCTGATTTTGCCAAAATTGGAGTACAGCGTAAAGCTAATATTTAATTTTATCTTAAAAAATATAAAGAATATTTTAATAAAAAAATATAAAACAAACTTGTCCAAACATAAAATTAAAACAAATCGCCCATAAAAGCACTAAATACGATCACATCTCATTACATTTTCGATACAACTCGGTTCAAGACACGCTATCACGGGAAGCCTGGGCCCGAACAGGTTCGCCGA